>CM076674.1:5640164-5932664 GCA_038501925.1 Xenopus petersii | reverse complement strand
TACTGAAAAGGGCTGGATAGCAGTAATTATTAGATATCCTTCTCTCGTTCCACAGAGAGAAACTTCAGTGACATTTGGCTCCTGTTTATCTTCCTGTGTTAGAACTGAAACCACAGTTATTTTACCCACGTATCTGTTATGTAAACATGTGCCCTATTACCCTATTTTATGCCGGCTGCCCCCGTGGTTATTCATATGAACTGGCGCAGCTCAGAGTAGGTTCAGATTCTATGGAGACTGCTCATTACTGTATATCAGAATAAAAATGCAGCACAATAATGAAGGGGTAGGGGGAAATATAATTGTGCTTAGTAAAACAATGTTCAGAGCAATTAAAAATATTAACATCTATAATTACATAAGAAGCGATTACAGATTTGTCTACTTCCCTGGTATTAATCAGCGGGGTATTGAATGTCTATATAGATATTTGTGTCATTTAGTGAACACTCTGCACAGTCTGGAGATCAGGCTCAATAGGGGGGTGGATATATTGTTATTTAATCCCTTTGTGCTTGATCTGACCCCTTTCACAGACCATGAATAGTTAAAATGTCAGAAGCTTCTCTCCTCCCATAGAGCTGCTGCGTGCTGAATAAAAGAAGGTGGTTTCTCTCCCCAGCAGAGAGCAGCCCACCCCCTTCCCATTGGCTTCCAGTTCAACCAGTCCCCTCATCAGCATCTGTGGATGCAGAAAGCAGTGCGGGTGGGGCCACTTCCTGCAGAGATGCTGCCCCATTGCCTCCTGAATGTTGCTGGTTGCTAGAGACACGACTGGGAGCATCAGAGAGAGAGGGAGACAGTGGGGGTGAAGGAAGATCTCAGTGTCCTCTGCCCTCTCCGCACAACGACATAGGCCCATGGGGCTCCAGAAGTCCAGAGTAACGATTATGTAACAAAGATTCTGGAATCCTCTTAGTCCATCCGAGAGAAGCTCATTCTGCCAGAGAGTTGCTGCTGCTGTTGTTGCAGTTGTCCTACAGTCGATTGGAGAGACAGTGAAAGGACATCCCGGAGGTTTGCTCTGAACATGACTTGGAGAGATCTTGGTCTCCCTCTTTATCGTTTGTGAAGGGTTTGATTCCTCTGCTTAGGTTTGCCTTGGACTTGGAGTGTATGTGGGACTGCTACGCACATTGTTGATATTTGTGTGCATGCGTAGGACATTTGGAAAGGGGGGGCAGAGAGGAGGTCTAAAGGTTCGTTCAAACTAACAAGCCCCCCACCCATTTATTTCTGTGTTTTTTGAAGAACCCCCAACCAGCTGCCAGCAAGGAGAATATGGCATGGCCCTGTATCACCAGGGCCTGCTGCATAGCCCGCTTCTGGAACCAGCTGGATAAAGGAGATATCGCAGTGCCTTTGGTTTTCAACAAGTATTCGGAGGTGACGGAAGGGTCTGCACAGTACCATGCCCACCTACAGCAGCCACAGGCTCGACTCAGTTCTGCTGCCATAGAAACACAGCCGGCAGTGGTAGAGGCAGATCATGGAGGCCAAGTTGGTTCTACCAAAGACTTGTCCCAGAAGCCTGGGCTGGGGCCTAACAAAATGCAGACCGATTCGGTCATGCGGCAGGATTACAAAGCTTGGAAAGTGAAGCCTGAACTGAGCTGCAAACCCAAAACTGAGTACCAGCCTTCGGAGGCCCCCTTTGATAACAAAACACAGTACCAGAAGGACTTTAAAGCATGGCCTATCCCTAGGCGGGGGGATCATCCTTGGATCCCTAAACCATCTCCAGGTCTCAATGCTCCAACTGCCTCCAGTGAGGCCAAGAAATCAGCTGTAGCCGTACCAGAGAACAAGCCCACTGAGCCGGCTAAAGTGGAGGCCACAGAACAAGTTGTGCCCAAAGTTAAGGCATCAGTCACTTTCAGTGGTTTGCCCATTAAGGAACCAGGATCTAAGGCGAACCCTGAAAAGAAGAGCAGGGAGAAGTCTCCATCTGGCCAGCTTCATGTGGATGGGATGAGACCTAGGGATGCAGTGGACATGCTCAACAGGCAGATTAAGGAGGAAGGAGGAGCGGGTTCATCATACAGGTCAGACACAATTTCAGTTTGTACAATGCGCAATGTATATCTTATGTACTTCCAGCCCTCCTCTCTATATTGTCCTGAAAAACTTAATACAGTTAAGATTTTTACATGTAAAAACTTTGTTATCCACCGCAAAATAATTTCGTAAGTTGTCCCCCAGGTGTATTCAACAACTGGCTACTGCTCCATTATTTCAGGAGTCAGAGCCAGCAGTGCAGAGAAAGTAAAAACTCCCAGAAATTACAATCGAAAGTAACTTTAACACCAGTGAAAACGTGAAATGAAAGTATTTGGGGAAGCTGTTTTATTTCATTAGGCAAGTTTTTTGGCAATCCAAAATTAATGGTCACATTGATGATCAAATGAATGAAGTGATCAAGGTGTGATGCAATTAATGTACAACTGCTTGTTTGTGTTGGCTGATCCCTTACTGATACACACGGCACAACACTGGGCTTGGCGAGTTCATGTGCACAGGGACTACTTCCCCTTTATTCCAACCAGCCATAAATGTCATGGTATTAAATGCACCAGATAGGGAGCACCAGTGCCCATAAAGGTGCAGATATGAAGAGCAGGGTTGCCTCCCACCCAACAGCCTTGGAAGCTTATTGTCCTGGGTGCAATTGCTCTGTGCATAGGCCCTAATGGGTGTAAAATGGTGCCCTCTAGAAGCTTTGCATTCAGGGCAATACTAAATCAGCCCGTAACATGGGACCATGGAAGCAGTTATCCACATTTATATTCTATAATAATAATCTATAATAATGATCACTGGGGAGCAATGTTTAATTTAAATCTAGGCAATGAAAACAGCATGGCAGCTCTAACTAATAAACTCAATGATGCAGTTGATTTATCTTTAAGGTGACACATCCTATAACATTTTCATAGTCATGGGCACAAGCAATTATAGTTACCGGGTAAATATACCCATTGTCAGATATTACCGGGCAGGGAAGACAATGGCTGAGTCAAGTATATTAGTAGCAAGTTCAAGTCCATGGCTGGGCTCAATGGGCTTAATGACTGGTATAAACCTTGTGTTTGAATGGAAGCTCCAATGAGCAGAACCTTCTTTGTCTCCTGTATCAGTCAGTATTTGTATGTATTATATATATATATATATATATATATATATATATATATATATATATATATATATATATATATATATATATATATATATATATATATATATATACATCCTTGCCTCCAGGCTCAGCAGCCCCAGCACATTCAGGCAGCAGGTCTCATACAGAACCATAGCCCGCAGGCAGTTGCATGAGCCAGACACGGGGGGCAATGGAAACCCACCCTTTC
Organism: Xenopus petersii; assembly: GCA_038501925.1. NCBI lineage: Eukaryota > Metazoa > Chordata > Amphibia > Anura > Pipidae > Xenopus > Xenopus petersii. Next base: position 5,929,299 of record CM076674.1, on the reverse strand, counting down.
CTTTTAATCCAATTAAAGCCCAGTCAGGGCACAATGCGCTTGCGGATACAATGCAACAAATCAGAGCTGCAGCGAGCAGACACCAGGGGTTAAAGTCTTTCAACCTCCTCCTTTTTTTTAGGTAGTGCGGCATCGTGTCGATCTCTTGCCCGTATTAAATTCTCCACCCCTACAGCCCCCCTTCCCCTTCTCTTCCTTGGCATCTGGGGACGCAGAGAGCAAGGTGGGTGGGGTCCCTGGATTTTTGTGGTGCTACCTATTTTTTTTTTCTCCCCCTTCTGAGCATAGATGGATTCTTCTAAGCAGGGTGTAAATATGCCATTAGAATTATAGCAGAGAAGGGGGTACATGGACATATAGTAACAAGGCGGTGAGATCACAGGAGACAAGGCTAGCCATCTTTAATTTGCCGGGAGGGATTTTTTCGGCAGCTGTTTGTTTCCACAGTGAAGGAGAGAGATGCTGTTTGCAGGGCTGTAACCAGGCATCACTGCTGCAGAAATTTTGGGCATTTGTGTTGGGAAGAAGAATTACCTGACGTGGGATAAAAAAGGGATTTCTTGGTTCCTTATTTCCGTCACTATAATCTCAAGCTCAAGGTGCAAGAAGATGGCATGGCCTTGTGTCACCCGGGCGTGTTGCATCGCTCGTTTTGGGAACCTTCAAGACAAGGGTGACATTGCGGTGCCTTTAATGTATTCCAAATATTCCGAGGTGACAGATGGGGCTCAACCACGCCCTGGGTCTGCTGCCATAGAAACGCAGCCATCGCTCTCAGATCCATATTCTGGAAGCTTGGGCAAGTTATCAAGGGATATCTCCAAGAAGCCAGACTCTGCCAGGGGCTCGGTCATGCGCCAGGATTATAAGGCATGGAAGACGAATCCGGAACCGAGTTGCAAGCCGAGAATTGAATACCAACCCTCCGAGGCGCCTTTGGAACGCGAGACTCAATACAAGAAGGACTTTCGTTCCTGGCCCATTCCCCGCCAAGGTGACCATCCATGGATCCCAAAGCTCAGCCCAAGTCCCACCATGCCCATCATTTCCAGTGAAGATAAAAAGAAAAATGATTTTGCTGTCCCCAAGGTGGCACCGGCAGAGATGAAGATAATCAAACCCGAGCCAACGGAAAATGCCAAGGGGAAGGGCCCAACCGTCTTCATTACCGCCCCAGAAATCCTGATTTCTGTCGTACAAGAAACCAAGGAGAACCAGATAAGAGAAAACTTCATGCCCAAACTGCCTGCCAAGGAGCCACTGGCACCAAGAGATACAGTGAGCCTCCACCCAACGCAGACCAAAGGAGAAAGAGGAGCTGGTACCTCCTACAGGTCAGACTGGGTTTATATTCTCTTTATTAAATACCAGTAGATATATATATATATTTTCTTTATAGTCTGTACAGAGAGATCCCATAAAACTATGGCAGCATAGGTATTCCCTGTACTAAGCACAATTCAGCAGGAACATCCCCTAAGTTTGTTCATAGTCTGTACAGAGAGATCCCATAAAACTATGGCAGCATAGGTATTCCCCTGTACTAAGCACAATTCAGCAGGAACAGTCCCCTAAGTTTGCTCATAGTCTGTACAGAGAGATCCTATAAAACTATGAAAGTGTAGATACTAAGGCAAGATTAATAGGCTGGGAAATATATCAAGTCTATTGCAACCTGCTGATTTGAGCTGACACTTAACTACAACTCTCAGCATACATATTTGTATGTTTATCAGCTGTATGGCACATAGAGTGTTTTGCTCCAGGTTTCAGAAGGAGACTGATCCCAGTAGCAGTGCTCACACCTCCCTAGAGAATTAACTGATTATAGATGAAGAACAAGCATGTGAGATGATTTGTATATCCTTTGATTTGCTTATTTTACCCTTTATATTAAACTCATCTGATCCCCTGCACCCCTATCACTGTGTCACTGTATCAATCCTGTCATTAAAGAGCTTCAGTGACAACTCCCGGGACTCCCCCAGAATGTAACAGGCTGCACGTCATTGGCTAATAATAATAATATAACCTGCCAATCACAGCTCATGCCACAAATCTGCTCTTGTTTTGGCTCAGAAGGATCAGATTCCCTCACACACATTTCATCTGATCTGTGCCACCCCTGCCAACAAAGTGCTCCCCCAATGTGGCATCATATTGTTTTATTCACTGAGCTGAAACTAATGGGCAGCGATCTTTGTTCAACCTTAACTACTGTGTGACTCCTTCACTATAGAGCACATTGTGCCCCCTTTATATGTTATATACTCCATATGGCGTATGGTGTATCACTCATGTCTTATAAGGGATAATGTACCCCCTACTGTAAATGATAAGGATATTAGAAGTCACTGAGGGGTTGTTCTGTGACCATATAAAGGCACAAGGCTGCAGGCTGAGTTATACAGGGAACTCTGAGTATCACTCATGTATTATAAGGGATAATGTACCCCCTACTGTAAATGATAAGGATATTAGAAGTCACTGAGGGGTTGTTCTGTGACCATATAAAGACACAAGGCTGCAGGCTGAGTTATACAGGGAACTCTGAGTATCACTCATGTATTATAAGGGATAATGTACCCCCTACTGTAAATGATAAGGATATTAGAAGTCACTGAGGGGTTGTTCTGTGACCATATAAAGGCACAAGGCTGCAGGCTGAGTTATACAGGGAACTCTGAGTATCACTCATGTATTATAAGGGATAATGTACCCCCTACTGTAAATGATAAGGATATTAGAAGTCACTGAGGGGTTGTTCTGTGACCATATAAAGGCACAAGGCTGCAGGCTGAGTTATACAGGGAACTCTGAGTATCACTCATGTATTATAAAGGATAATGTACCCCCTACTGTAAATGATAAGGATATTAGAAGTCACTGAGGGGTTGTTCTGTGACCATATAAAGACACAAGGCTGCAGGCTGAGTTATACAGGGAACTGTGAGTATCACTCATGTATTATAAGGGATAATGTACCCCCTACTGAAAATGATAAGGATATTAGAAGTCACTGAGTGTTTCTGTGAATATACAAGGTTATAAATAAGTTGTGGAATGGCTTCTAATGAACTTAAGGTTAATTTATGAACACAAAGAATTGTGTATTGTGGCTTTTGTGCACCCAAATCTTCGCCAAATTGTATGCATTTGTGTTTTTTTGTAAATTAGGTGCAATTTGCAGAAGTATGTTTGGACACAAGCGAGTAAAGATTTCATCTATTGTAATGTGACAGCCCTTCGGAAATGTGACTTCTGTAATTGTAATGCAAAGGGTACAGCACTTTAAGTTTCAGTGAGTCATGTGACACCGGTGACATCACTAAGCTGTAAATAGTGAATAAAGTGCCCCCTCTTGTAAAATATAAGGATATTATAAGTCACTGAGGAGTTCCATGACCATATAAAAGCACATGGCCAAAGACGAAAAGTTTTTAAACAGGTTGGTCACGATACTCCGAGGTGCAGGGGCGTAACTATAGAGGAAGCAGACCCTGCGCCTGCAGGGGGGCCCAGGAGGTATAGGGGCCCCAGGAGTCCCTAATTCATATACAGTTTCAATAAATATTGGTAAAAAAAGTCAACTGCTAAAAATTTTGGGGGCCTGAAAAATTATTTGCTGTGGGGCCCAGTAATATCTAGTTACGCCACTGCCGAGGTGACTTCTAATAGCCTTATATTTTGCCACTGGGTTGCACTTTATTTATTATAATACACAAGTTTCAGTGAGTCATGTGACAGAAATGACATCACTACTCACCGTGTATAACTGATGACATCAGAACTCACCGTTTATAAAGATATAATTTACAAGATATTCATGGCTCTTGTGGATTATTATAAGGAAATATACTGGGAGAAATGCGGTGGGTCCAGAGATGCAGCAGGTGGTGTATTTGTAGAGCAAGAGAGGGTTTGTGGCAGTGGGGGGGGGAGGCATCAGAGGTTTGGGGGGTTAAGGGTGGTGAGTGGGGGCAGGAGGAGGGCTGGTCACAGGCAGGACCTCAGATGGGCTTTTGGGTCGGCAGTCAGTGTACAGGCCGTTCATGTGTATAATGTGCATAAGATACACTATGTGCTCCGTATTTATCCCACAATATTGTTTTTCCCAGAATTATGGGATCGTTCTATTTGTGCCTCAAAGCTTTACAGTCGCTGTAGTGCAAAAATATTGGAAGAATTTATTCCCAATTGGAGTGTTCTGTGTGTGTGTGTTGTGTCACTACTTTTATTTGTATTTGTCATTTCACTTCTTTCTACTCCTAATTGTATTAATTACCCTTAATTGCAAGTGGAGCTACCCCTGTCCAGGCTTCTGTGCCAGTCACACATACTGAGCTTCCCCTTTGGCTGTTGTGTATCTGTGTGTGTAACACTAGTGTGTGTGTAACAGGGCTTGTATGTGTGTGTGTGTGTGTAATACTATTGTGTGTTTGTGTATGTGTGTAACACTAGTGTGTGTGTAACAGGGCTTGTGTGTGTGTGTGTGTAATACTATTGCGTGTGTGTGTGTAACACTAGTGTGTGCCATACTAGTGTATGAGTGTAACAGGGCTTGTATGAATGTGTGTGTAATTCTAGTGTGTGTAATAATAATGTGTGTGTGTGTGTGTGTAATACTAGTGTGTGTGTGTGTGTGTGTGTGTGTGTGTGTGTGTGTGTGTGTGTGTGAAATAATAACGTGTGTGTGTGTGTGTGTGTAACACTAGTGTGTGTCTGTGTGTGTAATAATATTGTGTGTGTGTAACACTAGTGTGTGTGTAATACTAGTGTGTGTGTGTGTATGTGTGTGTGTGTGTGTGTGTGACACTAGTGTGTGTGTGTAATACTAGTGTGTGTGTGTGTGTGTGTGTGTAACACTAGTGTGTGTGTAATACTAGTGTGTGTAATAATAATGTGTGTTTGTGTAACACTAGTGTGTGTGTAATACTAGTGTGTGTGTGTAACACTAGTGTGTGTGTGTGTGTGTAATAATAATGTGTGTGTGTGTGACACTAGTGTGTGTGTGTAATACTAGTGTGTGTGTGTGTGTGTGTGTGTGTAACACTAGTGTGTGTGTAATACTAGTGTGTGTAATAATAATGTGTGTTTGTGTAACACTAGTGTGTGTGTAATACTAGTGTGTGTGTGTAACACTAGTGTGTGTGTGTAATAATAATGTGTGTGTGTGTAACACTAGTGTGTGTGTAATACTAGTGTGTGTGTGTAATAATAATGTGTGTTTGTGTAACACTAGTGTGTGTGTAATACTAGTGTGTGTGTGTAACACTAGTGTGTTTGTGTAATAATAATGTGTGTGTGTGTGTGTTTGTGTGTAATAATAATGTGTGTGTGTGTAACACTAGTGTGTGTGTAATACTAGTGTGTGTGTGTAACACTAGTGTGTGTGTGTAATAATAATGTGTGTGTGTGTAACACTAGTGTGTGTGTAATACTAGTGTGTGTGTGTGTAATAATAATGTGTGTTTGTGTAACACTAGTGTGTGTGTAATACTAGTGTGTGTGTGTAACACTAGTGTGTTTGTGTAATAATAATGTGTGTGTGTGTAACACTAGTGTGTGTATGTGTGTGTAATAATAATGTGTGTGTGTGTGTGTGTGTGTGTGTGTGTAATAATAATGTGTGTGTGTGTAACACTAGTGTGTGTGTGTGTGTGTAACACTAGTGTGTGTGTGTGTGTAACACTAGTGTGTGTGTGTGTGTGTGTAACACTAGTATATAAGTGAGTGTAAGAGAGAGAGTCAGGCAGGAGACAGAGGGAATGGGAGAAGAAGCCGCAGAGCTGAAGAGGGAGGGGCATTAAGAACAAAGAAGCAATGGGGGAAATAATGAGAGAGAGAGAGAAGGGGCTACAGGGATATTATTGTATCTGATACTGTTGTGCAGCGATGTCTGGCCACTATATGTGCAGCCAATACAGAAACACAAGGGACAAACAAGAGACAATTGAAGCTGCTGATTTTACTCTCAGGATTCCGCTCACATCGAATGAGAAACACTCTGACCATTTGCTGCAACAACTAAACTCCTCCTAATGGCAAATACTGCAAATCTGATCCCTTTAGTCTGCCCTTTATTTCTCTACAGGCTTTGTCTCATTTCCACACTTTGTCTCACCGTTCAGTGGTTTTCTACCTCTTCCAAAGCCCAGTTTTCCTATTCAGTTAAATTTCTTCTATATTTAAGGACTCGGTGACCCACAAGTCTCCTGTTATGTTTTGGTATCCCATCCTCGTCGCCATTTGTTATCTTTTGCTAGCCGTGGATTTAGAGTAGAACAGTGCTTTATTAGCAGAGTCATGCAGCCATTACACAACAGTAAGTGCCCAAGCCAGTGTGCCCCCTGCAGTGACTTGTATCAGCAAGAATTATTCCAAGAATTGTGACTGGAGGTTTCTGCCTATGAGTGTTCAGCAGTGGATGTTATACAACAACAAGAAAAGTGCAAGGAGGAGGCTTTTTGGAAATGTGCAAAAAAAAGGGGCACTAACTAGTTACAGGTATTGAACCTATTATGCAAAATGCTGGGGCTTTCCAGTTAACAAATCTTTCTGTAATTTGGATCTTCATACCTTAAGTCTACTAGAAAATCAAATAAACATTAAATAAAGCCAATAGGCTGGTTTTGCTTCCAATAAGGATTAATTATATCTTAGTTGGGATCAAGTACAAGGTACAGGTATGGGACCTGTTATCCAGGATGCTCTGGATCTGGTGGTTTTTGGATAAGGGATCTTTCCATAATTTGGATCTTCATACCCTAAGTCTACTAGAAAATCATATAAACATTAAATAAATCCAATGGGCTGGTTCTTCTTCCAATAAGAATACCTGTACTATATAATAAATGTAATAAACAAGGATTAGGGGGCATCAACCATCAATTATGACTTTACAAAGAATGGTGTGCAGGGTCAAGTGGATTAAACATGATGAAAAAAGAGAAAAGAACTGAGCCATATTGTTGCACCCCCCCCCCCCCATCCCTTAAACCCGAAAACTCACGCACGAAGGATACTCAAACGTAACTTTTAATAAATAGTTAATTAAAGCGAATTATCCAATATGCATGAATTCAAGTCCGGCAACTAGCAGGGAGACGGATCAGCAGGAGGCCCCGTGGGTTGGTTAAATAAATGTGCGGTTATTTTGTGTCCAAATTACAAATTCAGCTTGTCTATTGTGCTTATTCATCAGACTGGGTAATACATATAGACCTAATGGAGTCACTTAATGCACCAACCCCTTCACCCACACAGAGGGGCAAATTCACTAAGATGCGAAGTTGTGCCAGGCGCAACTTCGCCGCACTTCGCCAGGCGTAGTTTCGCCAGCGCTCTGCAAATTCACTAAAATCCCAGTTGCGCACAGGGGTAGCGTAAGGTTGCGAAGTTGCGCTAGCGTTGATTCGCTATGTAAAGCGAAGTTACGCTAGCGAAGGCTAATTTGCATACGGCTCGAAATTCAAATTTCAATGGAGGAATACGTATCAGCACTACAAATTCCTAGAAAACCTTCAAATCAGCAAATATAAATTTTATTTTGCCCTACACATGTGCCCACTGTCTAGGTAAGTTGCCATGAGTCAGGAAATGTAGGGGGGAAGGAGGGGAGCCCCAAAAATATTTTCGATCTTTTTCAGCCTATCACCCATCATGTAGAAAACACGCCAGCATTTTTTGGGACTTAGAAAAAATTTTGACTTTTTTTGAAACAATCCCTATCTACTCTATTGCGCTTCGCCAGGTCTGAGGTGGCGAAGGAAGTCTAGCGTAAAAGATAGCGTTCAGTACACTGCGCAAGTTAGTAAAATTTGCGTAGTTACGTCGCTAGCGAAAATTCGCCTGGCGTAAGGGTGCGAAGTAACACTAGCGAAACTATGCCAGTGTTCGTTAGTGAATTTGCGCAGTAACGAAAAATGCCAAACGCTAGTGAATTAACGCTAGCGTTCGGCACTTCGGCGCTTAGTGAATTTGTGCCCTCCTGTGAGGCAATTAGGTAAATGCACCGATATCCAGTCAATCACTGCCCCGTAGTTATTATCCAGCGCCCTGCCCAGCCATAAGCTAAAATTACGCCTGACACGCATTTCACCGCCACTTGCATGCTTTTGTCAAACCACTGCCTCCTGTTGATCCGCCTCCCTGATTTGAATTCATGCATATCAGACAATTCGTTTTAATTAACTATTTATTAAAAGTTACGTTTTAGTATCCTTCATACATGCGTTTTCAGATGTAAGGGATGGGAGGGTCAGTTCTTTTTCTCTTTTCTACTAACTAGATAATAAATGTCATTTATACTTTTAAGCACAACCCTTAATAAAATGGAACTGAACCGAATCCGAATCCTAATTTGCATATGCAAATCCTGAACCGAATCCTGGATTCGGTGCATCCCTAATCTCTCCATAAGTAAATGCCAAGCGGAGTAAGTGCCATGTGGCCCAGACCCACTCCCTGCCCTTACTGCCCCCTGACTCCCTCTCCAGCCCTGGTCATGACTAAAGAATTTACATGTATGTGCGTGTGGGCTAAAGGGGGGGTTGCGACTGCTGCGGGGGTCCAGAGTGGGTTTTGCAACAGAGACTACAGCCCCAGTGGACTCCATGTCCCCCAGTCCGACCCTGATCTTTATACTCCTGATGCTGCACCTCATGCCAAATGTTTTGGTTAGTCCAAGTTGCAAAGCACATCCAGATTGGGGGACAAAGTGCCCCCTAAATAAGCTCCTAGAGGCTCACTCTTATACTTATTCTCCCGATCTACTGAAATGAGCCACAATATGGTGCAACACAAGTAGAGTATTGGAAGAGTCGCACAAACACCATATATGTTGCAGGCGGGGAGTTTACCTAGGGTTGCCCCCTGTTTGGTTTTGACCCGAACAGTTTGGTTTTTCTAAGGCCTGTTCGGGTCTCCAGTTTCTGTTCAGTTTTCAACCTTGTGAAAACCGAACACTAATCTGGTCAATAAATGATCAAGTGAGGTTAATGTCTTATTACCGAAACAACAAAAAAAGTGCAAATCAATCAAAAATAAGAAATTGTTTTTCTACATTAGCATTGCTGTATTTCAGAGCTTTCTGGATAACTGATTTCTGTATAATAGATCCCATATCTGTAATTAAAGGATTGGGTTTACTCATCAGGCAGAATATAGATAAGAGATAGGGTTGCCACCAGTATGGTTTTGAACTGGACATCAAAACGTTCTGTCCGGTTTACAACATTGAGTAAACTGGATGGAAAACCAACTAGTTGTGTCTAAAGGTCATACACAGGGAGATCACCAAACGAGCAGATATTGGGCTGATCCAATCGTGGGCCCAATGATCAGATCAGAATGGAGGCAATACAGGTGGTCAGATTGCAGGACCGCACCAACAAACAGATTAGGCCTATATCCGATATCTGCCCAACTTTCGTCCAGATATTGATCGGGGAAGCCCGTCGGATGGTCCCACACATGGACCAATGAGCTGCTGACTCGGTCTGTCGGCAGCTTTTATCGGCCTGTGAATGGGGGCTTTAGTGAAGAAAAAGTGGCAACCCTAAGCTTACCCCAATTATTGTAACCACCAGTGCATCAACGTTTCTGGAGGGTTTTCACCCTCCCTTTGTCAGGATACAGGCAAAAGTCTTACCATAACATTTAAAGCCTATCTAATCACACCCAATTACCCATGATTCCCAAAGTCCAATGTGAATCCAAAGTGAGGCTTGACACACAAATCCATCACGACTCATAGCCCACTGTCCAATATATTCGTCCCAGTAATTATAAATCCTTGTGTGGTCATCATTTGTTCAAAAGCAAGGGTTCATGTAATCTAGGGATTCGGCCTTTTTCAGCAGGATTTTGCATATGCAAATTAGGGGTGGGGAGGAAAATTGTGTGACTTTTTATCAGAAAACAAGAAAGTAAAAAAGATTTTCCCTTTCCCACCCCTAATTTGCATATGTAAATTAGGGTCCGGTTTGGATTCGGGGGTTCGGCCGAATCCAAAAAAGTGGATTCGGTGCATCCCTAATGTAATCACAACATTTTTATAACCCCTGTAAAGCGCAGCGAGACTGGGGGACAAAGTGCTGCCCAAATAAGCTCCAAATGGGTTTCTCTTGCATTTATTCCCCCGATTCACTGAAATGAGCCCCAATATGGTGCAAACCACTGAAATAGATCATGGCACCCCAAAGAAAGTCCAGGATAACCCACAAAACACTGTCATTATATATTTCTGAATGAGCAGCATCCCGTGTGGAAGTGGATGAGTTACACAGTATTGAGCTTGTGGTTATTAAGACATATAGGAAAATGTATTTATTACTAAGTTACTTGTGTCTCGGGAATGTCTGGACTGTATCCGGCAGAGAGGGAACTGGATCTTCCAGAACACAAATGTTACATGAGCCGGGGCTGATGGAAAGACCAGGAACAAGGGGAAGGTATTGGTGTGACCTGATGAGGCTGGAGAAACAGAAATAATGTGAATCCTGTAAATGGAAGCGGTGAGATTCCCACCGGTGTCAATCACAAATAAATCAATAACTTACAGGTCAATTTCGGTGCAAAATAATAATGTGAAATGTATCTGATCCTGGGGAAAAGGAAAACCCTTATTATTTACAGTGCGTCGATGATGCTTTTAGATTTCGTTTCTGCTCTTGATCGATTGGGTTTCATAGAAAGAATGTCTTCTCATCATTTACTTGGATTGGGGGTTAGGATTTAAAGAGGTGTTCGAGTTCAGAGCTGCCACCCGAGCTCTAACACCCCATAGAACAGAATGTGTGTTTCGCTGCAGTTGAACCCATTCTGACAAAGTCTCCATTTCAAATTTAAATAAATATGCCCCACCCTAAAGTTTTCCCATGAATTATGCAAAACTCATAATTTGTGATAATAATGTTGGGTTCATGACCCTGTTTTTAGTGGGCGGGTCTAGTCTCAAATGGGCAAATGTAATAACGTCATTAATAGAAGACTACAAATAATGTTGCCTTTGTTCATGTACATGCGCAATAATTGGGGCCCTTAGATGTCCCTGGAATGGGACCCGTCTCTCAACGCCTGGGGCACCCACATTTCTCACTCCCGGTCTCGTATTTACTGCTTAGTGTAAACCAATGTCACTGGCAGCTCAATTCATCTACTGAGTGACAAAATCCCAATTAGCGACAGAGATTGATTCGCAGCAATGTCATCCATAGAGACTTTCCTGAAGGAACTAATCTAAATTAATGTCAGGATTATTACTTTCAAGATATTTAAGTCAATGTATCCTTTATACAAATGCTGAGAGTGTCACAGCACTAACAGTGGGGTTTCACATCAGTTTTACCATATTTAAAGGAAACAATCTGAAGGTTAAGTCCCATTATTATGTGAGTGGATTTTATTGTGCATAGGCCTTACTATGTCTCTTTATTACAAAACTCAAACTCTTGCTATTTTCTAAAGAGCCTCTATACCTGCAATTTTGTAAAGTGAATTGAGATTAGTATAGGTGACTGTTCCTGCTGAATTGTGCTTAGTACAGGGGAATACCTATGCTGTCATAGTTTTATGGGATCTCTCTGTACAGACTATGAGCAAACTTAGGGACTGTTCCTGCTGAATTGTGCTTAGTACAGGGAATACCTATGCTGCCATCGTTTTATGGGATCTCTCTGTACAGACTACAGGTATGAGCAAACTTAGGGACTGTTCCTGCTGAATTGTGCTTAGTACATTGAATACCTATGTGTCATAGTTTTATGGGATCTCTCTGTACAGACTATGAGCAAACTTAGGGACTGTTCCTGCTGAATTGTGCTTAGTACATTGAATACCTATGTGTCATAGTTTTATGGGATCTCTCTGTACAGACTATGAGCAAACTTAGGGACTGTTCCTGCTGAATTGTGCTTAGTACAGGGAATACCTATGTGTCATAGTTTTATGGGATCTCTCTGTACAGACTATGAGCAAACTTAGGGACTGTTCCTGCTGAATTGTGCTTAGTACAGGGAATACCTATGTGTCATAGTTTTATGGGATCTCTCTGTACAGACTATGAGCAAACTTAGGGACTGTTCCTGCTGAATTGTGCTTAGTACAGGGAATACCTATGCTGCCATAGTTTTATGGGATCTCTCTGTACAGACTATGAGCAAACTTAGGGGACTGTTCCTGCTGAATTGTGCTTAGTACAGGGAATACCTATGCTGCCATAGATTTATGGGATCTCTCTGTACAGACTAAGAGCAAATTTAGGGGCTGCTCCTGCTGAATTGTGCTTAGTACAGAGGAATAACTATGCTGCCATCGTTTTATGGGATCTCTCTGTACAGACTATGAGCAAACTTAAAGGGCCTATATTACTTAGTATTCACCTAAAGGCAATTAAGGTTACTACCTCACTAGACACCTGGACTATTTCTGAGCCAGTGTATATAGTAAGACAATATGGAGCAGAAGAAGGGGCTGTTGTTGTGGCATAGTGTCTATACAAAGGCAAGATGTAATAATTAAAGCTGTACATTAGGGCTGTCAAGCTTCAGGCACGTTAAATGGGACTTGCAGAGGAAAATGATTCTGCCCCTTTTAAATTAAACAAAATCTTTCAATTTCTGTCTGAAATCTTGCAAGATGGAAACAGCAGTTCCACTGAGATGTAATGTGAGAATTAAGCAGTGCAGCCAATGAGCTTGAGAGAAGAGGTTAAGTCAGTTGCTAGGGAAACAAGAGCAGCAACGGAGTTGTGTATAGAGCAAGAGGGACAATAAATCATCTGCTGCTTTAACCACAGACTGTACAGATAGGCCTGTGCCCAACCAGTTGTTTCCCTGCTTAGGATGTGGCATCAAACCCCCTATAGATCAGCCCCAACCCTGCAAAACCACCCCCAAACCTACACATTTAAAGGGGACTGTATTCAGGTTCAGTCTGGTCTGTCAGGGTTCAAGAGGAACTGGATTCGATGTTATTTGGAGAATTAGGGCAACAATAATTACAAATAACAGACAAAGGGACTGGAAAGTTCAGCCAATTAATAAAATAGTCTTGGGCCAGATGGAAGGATAATTAATATAGAGATATTCCAAGTCGGCAGGTCATGAGATTTGGACAGGAGTTTGTGAGAAGGTGGGAGCATAGGGGTACATTAAGAAGGGGGCAAGGTGCACTCAGAACAAGGATTTTCCTAATGCTCTTCAGTAAATCATTATGGCTGCACCCACTTGCACCAAAGCCTAGGCACTAAATCCTTATACTGCTTTACGTACCAAGGCAGGGGCAGAGCCTATGATTATGACATGAAACACGTAAGGCTTGAGATGATTGTTCAAGTAAAGTATTTTCCATTTTTTCAATTTTGGTCTGACCTTTATTTTTTGTTGCTATAGGGGCACAAACTACAGAAAGAGCAGAGGGGCCCATTTATCCCATTTAGCCATCACTCCTTCTGTAACAACTGTGAGGAGCAAACGTTCCTTGTTTTGCTACAGAAGCTTCTTGGAAGGAAGATTAAGACTCATCCCTGAGCCGCCTAATTCATTAGTCATAAACACTAAGCAAAATCGTTAGTGTGACGAGCAGTATTATAATTATACACACAGTTTAACCTGTGCCTCTCTCCAACCTCAGAGGGACCATTGAGAGGGCCAATAAACCCATCCAGAAGATTTATCTTGTAGCATTCCTTAATGTATCATCTTCAGAGTGTGCGTCAATGTTCTCATTATCGTATTCTCTACCAGCCTCTCTGTTGTGCCCTGCACAGGCTTAATGGCAGGAATTAAGGGTGAATGGTTCATCACAGGTTCTTACATATGGTCCCACCACCATTACACCATCTACTGTTCCTCATGATACAATAGAAAGTTGGGAATGTTCTTCCCCAACCATTCCACCATTCTTATAGTAACTGAGGTCTCTTCATGCAGCCAGGGAAGCCAAAATATTGACCCATATATGACCCAGAGAAGTCAATCTATCATTTTCGGAAGTCATCTTGATTTAAGCCCTGCCCTCCTAGTAACCTAAAGTAATAGATACATCACCCACTGTCAGTATTTGCACCTTAAACCTAACTTACAAACTCCATTGAAAATATAAAGTATCATCACACCAAGTTTTCCAACATCTATCTGGGGCAGGGCTGGGATGGAGTTGGGGGGTGCACCCAGATCCCTTTGGATCCGATTTGGTATCTCTGCATGGCTCTGAACACAATTAGATCGTAATTACTCAATATCTATGGAAATAATAAGTTATTGACTCCTTTATATCAGTGTACGGGTCAGGGCACACAGGCAGATTCAGGGAGATTAGTTGCCCGGCGACAAATCTCCTCTTCTTTGGGGCAACTAATCTCCCCCAACTGCCTCCCCTGCCTTTCTGCGGCTAAAATGTAAATCGCCGGTGGGATGGCACTCGGCGCGAAAGTTGTGACTAATCTCTCTGAATCTGCCTGTGTGCCCTGACCCTAAATGTTGAGAAATAGAAGTGTGGCAGACTTGTACTAAGTCCAATATCATTTAAACAGAATGGATGTGATCAAAAGAGCTGGGCAGATGGAAGCCTCCCCAACCCTAAGAGACGTGCGTGTGGCCAGGACTTTAATTTTAATGTTCTCAGACTCTCACTTATGGAATTCGGTGCCAGTGGCCTAAAGAAACATTCACAGATTTGCATTATTGAAATGTAAAATAGAAGAATTAGATTTTGTAGATGACAGACGATGACAATCTATAGTGGGGAAGTTCTTGGAGCTTCCTGAGTGATTGACCTGATGTTTGGATATGGATGGATTTGTTGTTTGGAAGAAGGCTTTTTAATCTGTTGCCAACATAGATCTTGCCAAGGCTGCTGCTACTGAGCCACATAATGTCTGATACTTGAAGGACTAATGATCACTTGAAGGGTGTTCTACTGAGATGTTCTACAGGTACACCCCATTGGCAATTTTTTATTTAAATAATATCTGAAAACTGAGACTTGATAGAAATGTCTCTTTGGGGATGACACAAAATTGTGCCCAGGCATGATACACCATCTTTCCAGAGACATGAAAGAATTATTGCTTTGGGATGAGACAAATGAAAGTCAGTGCTGATGAAAGCTGAGAAGGCTTAATTATCAAAGGTGAGACAACATTTTAGATTAATAAAAAAAATTTGGGTGTTCACACCTGCCAAAATCTGTTCTGCTAATGGGCACATCAATGTTTGTTTTGCTGGAAAACTTTCCATCATGACTGCTTACCCCTTAACTCATCATTCTCATCCATTAAAGTCTACGGGAGCCCTACACAATTCATAACATTTTCTACAAATGTTTTTAGAAGATTCAAAATAAGACTGAAAAAGACGAAGGACATTCCACTAAGAGTAGTGCTCCATGGAGCAAGCTGCAAATTTGAATGGGGCACAGTGCAAACCTGGTTCTTGATGGTTCTTGATGGATCTTGATGGATCTTGATGGATCTTGATAGATCTTGATGGATCTTGATGGATCTTGATGGATCTTGATGGATTTTGATGGATCTTGATGGATCTCATTCCTTTTGGTGGTGTAATGCATTAATACGGTATGATATACTGAGGGCAATGTAATGAAATAGGCTGAGTTTGAGATAAGATAGCCCCACAGCGGCCAATAATCAGGAATTTAATTGGATTAATCTCATCTTTGAACTTTCACTTCACAGAAATGAGTTTAGACCTTGGACTGATGTTAAACCAGTGAAGCCGATCAAAGCCAAGTCTCAATACCAGCCACCCGAGGAGAAGGTTGTCCATGAGACAAGTTACAAGGCCACATTCAAAGGGGAGAGCAACCAGCCCACAGCTGGGGACAACAAACTGACGGAGCGGAGAAGGATACGCAGTTTGTACAGTGAACCTTGTAAGGAATCCTCTAAGGTAGGTCCATGCCTGCTGGTGAATACTCTATATTCTGATTTTGTCTTTTGGGGCTGGTGGAGGAGGCTTTATCTAAGGTGGTGGGCTTGTTTAGAGTACTTTGCTGGCAGTTATAGATAATCTGTATGAGGGGAACCAAAGCTACAAGTCCAAAATACTCATGCAGGGCCCCCTCCTTGCTGTGCTCAAACACCTGTGTCCCCAGCACCCGGATATTGTCTAATAATTTTCCATATTGTTTGTATCACTGGCAAATTAAAAAAAGCCACCAAATAGCTTTGAACAATACTGAGTCAGCAAGGTGACTGTAAGGCCAGGCTGCTATGAATAAATCATGGCTTTAAAAATAAACCCTCTCTACTGACGCTCACTTAAACAGGATATTCCGTGTTCCAAACTGAGTTTATAGTGTTTATTACGAAGCACTTTCTAATATGCCGTTATAATGATTGCATTGGTTTAAGTTTGGTGGTTATTTGATTTTACTTGCCACTGTGTCTGTAGTAGTTTCGGATTTCCTTTACATTAAGGGTCACAGTTCTTTCATTTTTTTCCTCTTTGAATTTGTCTTATTAAATATTAAAATGTGAAACTGCAGTTGTTATTCTTTTACTTCCCCTTTATAAAAGCTTTAGTCCCATTGTTTGCAGGCAGTGTCAGACTGTGTTGTCCCGGGCCCACCAGGGCTGCAGCCATAGGGGCCCCACACAATCCCCCCCAGACCCCCACCCCAGCCATGAGGATCACTTGGCAGCAACCCCCCATATGCCCCCTCTGCTTGGGCTCACTTTTTGCACCCAGGGCTTCAGCAGGAGTGGGAGCGGGTCTGGGTCAGCAGGTTTGGGTCAGTGGGTCCCATTGGGTTTTTGCCTGGTATCCCACCAGCCCGATCTGACCCTATTTGCAGGTTCAGTCTTGCCTGAGAATTCACTGTTTTCATACGTCTTACCCCAAACTCTCATGTATCTCAGGTTATAATCCCCTGGAACTGATTTATGGATCTCATCTTTCCTAATTGGAAATCAAATTATATGATAGATACTATCCCAAAAGCTAATATAAACGTATTCACTACCCAAACAGCACAAACTGGGTTTTTTGGGACATTTGTAATTTAATAAAAGAGGCTACTTTTGGGGTGGTTCACCTTTAACTTACCTTTGTGTATGGTATGGGCAATTAGTCTTCATTATTTCTTTTTTATAGTTTTTGAAATGCTCCGTAAGGCTACACATGTATTGTTATTGCTACTTTTTATTACTCATGTTTCTATCCAGGCCTCTCCTATTCATATTCAAATCTTAAAATCAATGCATGGTTGCTAGGCTAACTTGAACTCTAGCAACCAGATGGCTGAAACTGCAAACTGGAGAGCTGCTGAATAAAATAACTCAAAAACCACAAATGATAAAAAATGAAAACCAATTGCAAATTGTCTCGGAATATCCCTCTCTACATCATACTAACAGTTAACTTAAAGGTGAACAACCCCTTGCCTTGTCTTGTATCAACAGTCTGAGACACCAGTGTGTAGAATAGACAGGGACAGACAGACACTGCTTTCAACAGCAATACATATAGAAATAACTTTGAAACCACAGAAAATTTGCAATGAATGTATATTGCAAAGTTGCTTAGAATTATATTTTAGGCACATTTTTATTTTGGTGTTGACTTGCCCTTTAAATGTATTGCCTGGAACAGAAAACCTCTAAGCCATATGACCAGGTTATCTTGCTTCATATATTAATCTCCTTGTTAGTTGATATCCAACTGTTGGCCAATAGGCTGATCATTCAAATCACTTTAAATCTTACTTCCTATATCAGAGCTCCATAAACTAAGCCATTTCCATAATGTTATAAACTGTTCAAATTTTCCCCAGGTCTAGTAACCCATAGCAACCAATCAGCTCACCATTAGTCATGCCTGCTGATTGGTTGTTATAGGTTACTGGACCAGTAGCACATTTTGCACATTTTATTAGATTGCTCCATGGTCTTTTAGGCCAAACTGTGTAACAATTATCTGTGAATGGGGCCTAAAAGAATTAACATTTCTGAACAATGAATATTGGATTTAATAAGGACAAATTTGAGCTTCAGACCAGGCCGCCTGCCAATACAGTGGTCAAGGGTCCCAATCACTGGCTTCATTAGTATTCCAGTCATTTTGGTTGAAAAGGAAAGGAAAGAATGTCTAGTTATCTGGGCTATTCTACGCATATAATAGTGCAGAGCCATTGATATTTGGACCTTGAGTAGAACAACCTCTGATTTAAATATTAAAAGAAGCTCACTGTTACATTCTGTAGGGCAAATCAGCCATAATTACAAAAGGCAAAACCTGATTACAAACAACTTCAGCTCAGATTATTGTGTTGTGTAATTACTGTGTCTCAGTCGCAATTTAGAAGACATTTCCAGCCACATAACGATTTGTTTTAATTTACCGTTTGTAAACCGATGTTACCCAATTGTGATATATGAGAAACAAATGAGAAGCAGAAAACGGGTCTAATTCTGTAGGTTTTGGGCCATGGGCCAGATTCAGTTTAACAAGAAGAACTTATGTTGTGGTTCATGCTGATGTGTGTGTGGAGGTCATCTCTGTGTTTGGGTTTGTTCTTTGTTCGCTTAACCAAATGCAACCATATGTTTTACAACAGACGCTTCTAAACAAATCTTTATGTTACATTGGGGACCTGTAAGGGTGAAAGTCTAGAGCATCCAACCCCATACAGGGATTCAGTTCTAAGAGAGAGGTGTCCTATGTGCTTGGATAGAGGCATGAATAGATCTGCTTATTTGATGGGACGCATTGTCTATCAACACTAGGTTCAAGACTGTGTGTTCACCAAGGAGACTTGCTAAGGGGAGTTTATTAAGATCAGTTCCTCGGCAATGGAGCTGTAGTAAACAGCCAACTGAGCTATCAAGCTACCAACTTATTAGAAACCTCCGGCCAATGTGTAGCATAATGATCACATAGTCAGGTCCAGATTTGTAGAAAGGCTGGCAAGTTCTAATTATAGAGCAGCAAACTTGCTGAATTTGTATAGTATACCTATAGTATAGGCACTTTGGGGGACAATTTGGACAGATCATCATGTAGTTGTCAGATTCTATCATCTGCTTATGCCTCTTCTCAACAGGTATACGAGGCAAAAAGAAGAACCATAGAGTCCCTTGGTTTGGCCATTGTTTTTACTCAAGAGCACATGGCCACCAGAACAGGCCAATATAGCATCACAGTATAACATATTTAGTAGTCATGTCTGGCTTTTGTGCTCTACACCCATGCTTATCTTAAGTGTATGTTGTCCTCTTTTGCTATGTTCAGAAATGACTTTGTTTCACGTTGTTTGATTTTCTGTCTAGCTATAGCAATGCCAACATTCTAGCTCCTAGAGGCATACATTAGGTAAATATTACAAAGACACATTAGTCTATATTACTTTTTATTATATTTTTGTTGCAGCTGTAGATTAAATGGATGAGATAACATAAAATATGTGTTGTGGCCTCCTGAGTCGGAATAATTGAGCTCATCAAAAAGCAGCTCATCAAAAGGTTGTGGCTTGGTTTGTACATTTGAGGGAGAGCCCAAAGCTTTGCAGGAAATTATACCTATAAATCGGTTTAGAATTTTATATTCTGCTTTATTTTCTAAGAAATAAAGATCCATTGTCTATGAAATCTGCTCATGATCAGCAATGGAAACCTTGGAATAATGGGGGACCCATAGCAGATCTCCTCATTGGTAGATATATTAAATACACAATGATAGTGAGTTGAGACTATTTTTACTTGTAGGAGTGTCAGGCAAGGGATGCAATGGATATTCATTTCTACCTTCAATATGTCTCCAGTATTAGTCCTCTAGTTGTATGAGCCAAATACAACCAAAATAGCTGTCTATTTATATCATGGATATTTGTTTTTGTGATTGGCAGTATGTTACCTCCGGTTGTTCATAGTAAGAAAATGTATAATTAATTTAGGTCCAGATAGCAGTTGTGAAAGACAGTTTACATTTGTCGAAGTAACACAAAGAAATTGTAATCAAAAGGCAAATCAGAATTCTTGCATACAAAGAACGCCAAGTAGTCAATTCTATGCCGGAATCTCATAGCTATCTGTCTAGTAACCAGATTCCTAGTGTAGAGCCAATTTGCACTTAAAAGAAAAACAAACCCTTAATAAAAAAACCATACCCCCCCACCCTACATAGACCCCCTCAGCCCCAGCCTAGCTGCCCCCACCCCTGGGCAAATGCCCCTAACTCTTTACTTACCCCTCCATGCAGATTCTGTCCAGCAGAGTACACGGGCGCCATCTTCAGCCGATTCGATAATCTTCAGAGTGAGACAGGCACTTTGCCAATGTTGAAGATTCTGAAGATTAACGAAGAGAAGAAGATGGCGCCCGTGAACTCCGCTGGACAGAATCTGCACGGAGGGGTAAGTAAAGAGTTAGGGGCATTTGCCTGGGGGGGCAGCTAGGTTGGGAGTGAGGGATGAGGGGATCTATGTAGGGTAGGGGTATGTTTTTTTTATTAAGGGTTTGTTTCTCCTTAAAAGGAGAACTAAACCCCCTTTCTAATAAAAACCCCTACCCACCATAGTCTCCCCTTCCTGCTCCCCCTCGCACAGGTAATTACCCCTAAGCCAGTAATTACCCCTTGTTGCAGAGTTAGCGCAGCAGAGCTCACGGGGGCCATCTTTAGCCGCTTCAGTAATTTTAGTAAGGAAGCTCCGCATCGGCGCATGCGCAGTTGGAGCATTCTCTCGGTACGGTACAACTGCGCATATGCTGAAAGTGCAGAAAATTACCAAAGTGCTGGAAGAAGACCCGAAGATTACCGAATCGGATAAAGATGGCCCCCCTGAGCTCCGCTTCCTTGACTATACAACAAGGGGTAATTACTGGCTTTGGGGTATTTACTTGTGTTAACTGCTGTGTGGGGGAGAGCAGGGAGGGGGACTATGGAGGGAAGGTGGTAGGGTTTTTAGTAGAAAGGGGGTTTAGTTTTCCTTTAAAGGATTGTATTGAAAGATGAAGCTGAAATACTTTGTGAATATAAAAATATAAGTTAAGAATATAAGTGATAATATGTTAAAGTGCTATACACACTCAGTGGGACGGCACAGGGAAGAGAGGAACACTAATTTAAATTGCTATATAAGAAATTAATTATATTATTCATTTTTATTAATATTACTAATAATGTTGAGACATTAAACTGCCACAGCGATTAGTACAGCATTATTGATGCTTAAATTAATTGAAAAGTGCTGCAGTGTAGTATTGTAATGCAGTATATTCACATATGAGTGATAAGGGATATCCCTGCAGTGAGCTACCACCATTAACGTGGACATGCTCATAAAAGTTCTTGTGGTAACATGGGTGTGGTTTAAAGTGGGTGTGGTATAAAACAGGGAGTGGTCAACACTGGCTTCCATTATCGGCCCTCCACCACGTAGACCAGAAAAATACAGTCCATCCGGTCCTACAGAAGTTGGACAGCACTGCTCTATACCATTGATTATAAAAGAAAATGTTATTGGGACTTAGGGAGCCTGATGCGTTTCCTGCCTGATGGGGCACTTACTCATAGGCTAAGAACATTCAGTCACTTGCTTATTTTTAAAGGAGCTGTGACCAATCAAAAGTTGTGATACAACCACCAATCCTTATTTCTAAACCACATATATGTGGCTGTGGTTTTAATTGGTCACATTTCCTTTAAAAAGAAGAAGGAGACTAAAAGTTGTTAGACCGATGGGTATGAAACACACCAGGCTCATGTCCTAATAACATTTTTTTTTTTTAAATTTATAATCACTGTTTCAGAACACTTTTTCTTGGGGTATCCACATCCTTTATATGTAACTGCAGCTTGTCCTTCAACTGGGACTACTTATATTGGACCCCAAGGACTTATTTCCCCTTTCAATAATTAATTACTATCTGTAATTGGAACATCCCCTAGGTGGTCTATTTAAACACCTTTATAATCGTAAGGTTCCTCCATGTAATTTTCTTCCAATATACTGTTTATTATTCGTTAAAATATATTTTTTGTGACTTGTTTATGATAATAATGTAACAATATGGGTACAACAGCAGCCTAATCCATTCTTGTGCCAACAGTTTTTATTTTATGGCAGCATAATTCATTTCAAATTCAACCTGTAATCAATCAAAATTTGGAGATGTTTCTGTTTCATTGGGAATAAAACAAGTTCTACTCTACCCACATGCTCCATCTGTTTATCGGTAGAGTAATGTTGCATCAAGAGCCTGCAGCTGCACTATAAGCTGATTTATAAAGCACTTACTATACTAATGACAAACTTGCAAAAGGTTTGTCTAGAAGTAAAAAAAAATGTGTTTTGTCAATCCCAAATATTGTAGCATATCGAAGCCTCTTGCACCTCTGTTCTAAACTATTTTTTTCCCCACCTCTTCGTGTCTTTGTCTTGTGTGTTTTGTGGTTTGTAACGCATGTCTGTGCAGGTGGAGAAGCCTAGCGTTCAGACTTCCAAACCAAAAAAGACATCGACAAGCCATAAACCTGTGAAAAAGGCCAAAGAAAAGATCATTGCACCTGGCCGGGCTTCCAAGAAGAAGAGCGCTGAGAGCACCTCCACCACGAAGCCAGAGGAGAAGGAGAAAAGCAAGGAGATCAACAATAAACTGGCTGAGGCTAAAGAGTAATTTCACGGCACTTATTATTGTTCTTATTTTGATGATGAAGGCCACAAAATATGTTAGAGACTTTTGAATCTGCTGAGGCTCTGATTGTATTTACAATATTCCATGTGTTTCCCTTGAGAGTAGACATCACTTAGACACCTTCACAAACATGTGCCAGTTGGGAGGACTCACTCACTTTATTTATGTCTGGTATCAAGGTGTTTAATTGGAACCTGAATGGGAAATATAACACATTGAAATGGTGTTTATCTTCCCATTAACATTAGAAATAAAAGATGTGGGTGTTGTTATTTTGAGGCATTGTCATCTACATCTAGTGACTTGCTGGGCAGTGGAAACATAACCATGACTGAACTATTTGTTTTGATTTTGGGATAACTCTAGCTACATTTAAAATATGCCATACGTTGTCCTATATTCCTATACTTTGTCCTATATACATCTTTCTCACCAACCGCTTGGATGGTCCTCCCATTGGCCTCAAAGCAGGTGCTTCTTTTTTAATTTCTGGCTTGGAGGCAAGTCTTGGTTGTATAAAACCAGGTTTACTGCCAAACAGAGCCTCCTGTAGGGGCTACCAAATAGCCAATCACAACCCTTATTTGGCAGCTTGTGTTGCCCCCCAACTCTATTTAAATTTGAATGTGGCTCATAGGGAAAAAAAAGTTTGGGGACCCTATTGTTCTCATCTCATCTGGAGTTCAAAGATGATGCTTACATAATTATAAATGTTTCACCAAAAACAAATACTGACGCCCAGTCAAATCAATGTCATTTATTTGAATGTAATGTTCTTTGAACATAATAGGCCATGACCACCTACCTTACCATTTTAATTTTACTGCAAATTCATGTGAGATAAATGGCCCTTATTAATATGATATATTTCTCATTTTAGGTTCTCATGCAGCATAGATTCAGATCAAATGCTCTAGGTGCTACAAATCAGTATTGGCCAGAACGCCTATGCTGGACTTTTATATGTGAAGTAGTTGTTTAAATGTACTCGCTGTAATGTTTGAATGCTGCTTTAAGGGGTTAAAAAAACCGGAGCAACATGGTTTCATGGAAAAATACTAAGAAATCAACACTGTGAGATGGGAGGTAATGGAGAGAAAGATTTAAGCAATTGGTTCCATCATAGATGTTCAACAGTCCATTGGTGGTTTCCCAGTTGTTTTGGAACTACAGATACTTAGAACCTCATTCAACTTTCATTTTGCTCTTACTCATTATAGAAAAAGAGGTCAGAACAACATTTCTATTTCTCACCATGATTGTGAGTTGCAAAGCAGACTAGATATACTTCTAATAAGGAAGCACTAAAAACCATAAAATTGAGTTTTGGTCCAACAGCTCTTGACCACTGGTGTTATAGTATCTAAAGCACCCTCTTATAGTTACACCATCAAGGCTTGAGATAGTAAATCACTATATTATGGACATTCCTCATCAGCGTTGTCCTATGTAGCTTCCTACAGCATGTTATGAAACTGTTTGTCCGAGACCCCCATTTATTTAGCTCAAACTTGACTATTAAGGCCTGTATTTCCTGACTATACTACATAGGTTTGAGGGTTAGGCTGTCAGCTTAAAATACTAGAGCCCAAAACCCTTTCACCTTGGTACTATTGCTGCTAACCACCTCTGCCTCTCAGACTTACTGTGCTCACCCATTGACATTCAGAATGGTGCCTCGGTTTGATTAGATTATATATATTCACATATAGAAAGTATAGAGAGTATATAGAGAGTGATAACTGTTATCATCAAATGTATAAGACTATCAATGTTTAGGTCCTGGCTCGACACTGAGCAAGATACAAGTAAGCACCAATAGGTAGGACACGTGGATAGACATTTGGAATAATTAATATATACTGTAAGTATCTTATTAGACTGCTGCTTATGAAGGAGGAACTTTCTCTCTTGGACCACCAAAATGTAATATTGAACCACAGAAGATGTCTCGATAGGATTAAGTAAAACACAAAAAATGCCTTCCCTGGAAAAGGCAATTGTCCTTCTACTGAACCACATATAATGTATCCCCCATGACTGTCCTCTTGCCCCATACTTGAAGTGAGAATGCAAAGTAGAGCACTAGGGTTGGTGGCCACCATGTCTGGCAAATTCATATCTCTCAGTGTTGATCTCAACAGAGAAAATACTCACTGGAACCAAAAGCCTGATTGGCTTCCTGAGCACATTCTCCCTCTGGCAATCAGCAGACATGGGGGCCTCCAACCCTGCTGAACTGCTTTCTTATCTTAGGTATTATTCAAGTGGCTAGCTTCAGGGAGAGCTTTAGATTTGGTTCAGGAGGGCAACTGGGAACTTTTTTTTAGGAAGGCACTTTAAAAAAATAGATAATTGGGTTTCATTCTCCTTTTTAGAGGCCCATGACATGAAGCAGTAGCCACCCCATAACTACCATGCGCTCCTGGTCCTTTAATATTCAAGGGTCTTAAAAAACACATGGTGTCTGATCTGAGTTTATGCACTTGCTCCATCTGACATTACATTTCTTCTTCTGGGTTGCTCTGGCATCTACTTGCCCATCCTTGGGGGGGGTGTGCTCATTTATATCTTGATACGGGTGTTCTGTGTGTATGTACTGTGTGCGTGTGTAAGTACTGTACATGTGACTAGAGAGGAGCACCTTTTCCGTGATTTGTTTCAGGACTGATTCACAATTACTTTGAAATTGTTTCACTTGTAAATTTTCACTACAAATCAAATGATTTTGAATTGCCTAAAAAAAGCATTTCTAAAGGAGGTTTGTAGAACAAACCCATTAGCTTAAATAACACACAGCGTACCAAAACCCATGTATGTGTATATATATATATAAATATTTAAATGATTATATTAATATTATTATTATTATTTTTCAAAAAGGGCATTCATGTTACAAGAAAGCAGCATGGAACCAAGGTATATCCGTGGGGAGAAAAATCAGCTTGCTGATTTAATCCTTTTATGAGAAAAACAAGGCCTGTGATGCTTTTCAGTTCTAAAGAAACCCCTAGAGAACTGCTTCACCATTAACTGCATCTGGTTGTCATAGCAACAGTCACACTCTGAGACAACCGTTCTGTAGGGAGCTTGAGGGTGTTTTTGTGTGGTGGGTATTGTCCTCAGTGTATTGACTGCCAAATGCAGCTCTTAGTTTTAGTCAGATGGAAAGTTCTTGACTTATTTGTATGAAAACCGTGTACTTGTGAAAATACCTCCCGAGTCTGCTGGATCTTTCAGAATGTGAAACATTAACGTGAGCATGTGATGGTGCCCCTTGTTTGATGTAGCTATGATGCATGCTACATGGGGAAAATATATTAGACTCTGGACAATAATATGTTTCTGTAGTTTTAATGGGTGTGCAGGGTCCACAGGTCAGTCAATGTGATACTGGTGCCTCCAGAAGCTTTAGGAGTGAAACATGATATAGTGTTGGCAGTAGAGTAACAAAGGGTCCCATAAGGGTTAAGGGGACAGGACTATCCACAGTGTAGGGAGGGGAGTCCCATTAAATTGTCAACAGTGTAAGCAATGCAGAAACTCTGGGGCCCAGGAGCTCTAGGGGGTGCAACGGTCCAAAGTCAAGGAAAGACAAGGAACCACCAGAAAAACTTAGATCCCAACCTGACTCATCCATTTCTACCGGATAATCTTCACATTACTGTACATCTTATATTTTTTTCTCTCCTCACTTGAACAATGGCTATGGAACCAGCATAAAAAGCCAAATGGGTGGGTTAACAGCAAATGCCCACTGATGCCAAGAAGCTTTAGGGAAAATAATCAAAAATGTTGTAGGTGGTACACCGATTACAGTGCTGTGATAGTCAGATGGGCTTAAGGTTGGGGAGACAATGTTGCACGGAGGAGGAAGAAGCATCTCAACCCTTTGTCTTTTAAGGTCTCCTTCTGCTCCTGATATAGACCAACCATGTAACTCTCCTCACAGGTATAAAGCCAGAGCAGAATAGAGGCCCATGACATATGATTGACACAATATCAACATTGATGCCCTTTTTATTGGTCAGGGATCAGAATGTGGGTCCTCCATCTCTGTGCCGTTAGACAGGAGGCTTTTCTGCATTGACTAGTGGTACCTTTATTCTTATTCAACCCGGACTCCTGGTGTGATCTAGCAGAAAGCATGGTGATTGTAGACTGCTCAGTACTAGACTTGAATATTCACAGACAACTTCTATGCAGTTGTAGATCTTAGACTTTGCTTACCATGACATGCCTGATTATTACATAGATGTCAAGAAACTTTACTAACCCTGTGTCCAAAGATGGCTGAGGCAAAATATTTACCTAGAAGCATTGCTGCCATTTAGACATGTTTTTGTTTGTTTTTCATAGTTTCTTTTAATGTTGTGCAACCCATGACAAATAAGGAAATATTAAAAATACCTAGCACGAAAACGTCTTGTAACACTGCCCCAGTTAATATAAACACCTTACACCACCAAAGTAGTCTGACACTAAATAAGAGTGAACTGAAGTAATAATCCGTTGTCGTGTGGACCATGACTTTTGCTAATAAGTTCTAGGATGGGGTCCACTATGATTTAGGAGATCCATTCACAGAAGTTGCAAGGTCTGGGACAAACAGTACTTTAACCTATGGTCCTTAAGCTGTTGCGAAGGGGTGAAAGGAACTCTTCGTAATTTGGACCCTATAAAGAGAACTTTGCATGTGTGTTTGGCAGAGACACCTTGTTGACAGTAGACTGACCTCATTAGCAGAAGGCATCATATCTGTAGCATGGCATCCAGTAAAGTAGCTCAAAAATATGAATGAAGTCAGTGTGTGATGATGCAACTTCTACTATGCACTCATAGATGCCAATGCTAAACTGTGAGAAGGTTTATTTATTTAATGTATTGTATTATGAAGCCCTCTTTATAATCTGCTATGGATTCCTTCTAGTGCCACTGTATTATTTGCTGTCTTGGTAGCGTTGCAAGAATAAGGATCTCATGTGGCTCCCCATAGCATGACTGTATATACTGTATACATCAGTTTAAATGGCCTTCTGTATTCATGTTCCCATTGGGTTTTAACTGATACCATGTACTATAAACAAGTGGGATGAACCAGGATATATGCATAGACAATGATCATAAAAAGGATCTGTGCCTTTGGAATACACCTAAACATGGATAACGACAACTCCACCATATTTGGACTCTATTTGGTTGATGACCAAATAGAGTCTAGATTGGTCATCAAACCCTGAAGAAACTACTGGGCAGTAGAACCCAAGTTAGGGGTGGGACTGTTGGAGAAGACATTTTTCATACGTATACAATGTTACCATGCAAACAACAGGCATTACTGGTAGCCAAAGGTACCAGTGATTTTAAAATAAGCATTTTCAGGGGAACATTTTCATGGGACCAGCCAAGGATTAGAAGACAGACACCCTAATCTATAGAAACATTCTGTCTATTATCCTGTTGGCCATTCCTATATCTCTTCATGATTGTGGATGATGGTAATTCAGGTACTGTCAAATGCACTGTCAAACATGACCTTCAACCAAACTCTTAACACTGCCAAGAAGACATTACAACTGCCAGTCTAGTACAACAGGGAGGAAAGGAAGGTCAAAATGTAATTTAAGGGCATTATATCAGGTTGTGGATACAGGTACACAGGGTATTGTGAACCTTGGGCTTACTAGGCTAGAGGAATAGCTATGCTCAATAAATGAAGCAACGAGGAAGGAAGCTGCTTTGGTGGCATTGTATTATCAGAAGCTTGGTTATAGATTCTATTTACAACCCTTGGTACATCCTTGCATTACTGCCATCCTTAAAATCGTGGGCATCAAGGGATATTTCAGATGTATCCCCTGGAATTCTACATAGCTGTGTCAATGTTTATGCTGTAGACTCTGCACTAACTTGAGAAGGACTGAGTAAGTTCCACTGGTCTCTTCCTTCACTCGTCTGACTTGAAGGCAGATAAAAAGCACCTAACACTTCTATTTTGTGGCCTCTGTTGTGTTGCTTTTCACAGACTGTCTTGTAAATGTGTGCTGCACACCACTCTTGGTGCTACTTCATACTTGCTGTTAGTATGAGAATGACTAAAAGTTTTAATGTATAACCAGAAAGATAGTGACGTGCTTGTTATCTTATGCTTGCTCAAGGTACTTTATTACAAATAAACTCTAAAGAAGGACTATCATCTTTTGATTTAATTTATTGTCTACTCAAAATAGAACTTTTTGCTCATCATTGAAAGGGCAACTCTATGGGTTTCTGGGTTTGTTTTGTAATTTCTTGACTTTACTTTTCTCTTTAAATTTCGCAAGACTTGTGGCCCTCATAGCTGTTCCATTCCATGCTACAGCCAGATACATAAGTGAGGTACAGTGAGGAGTAGGGGCAAGGAAATAGAACTTTTTGAACTTTTTGCTGATTGTTGAAAGGGCAGCTCTATTGTTTTCTGGGTTTCTTTTGTCATTTCTTGACTTACTGTTCCATTTACATTTCCCATGACTTGTGGCCCCCATAGCTGTTCCATTCCATGCTACAGCCAGATACACAAGTTAAGTACCGTGAGGAGCAGATGCAAGGAACAGCAGTCCAAACAATATCAGAGACTATACTGGCTCCCATGGAAGGGTCATTCTCCACTGTGCCCCTTTCCTATTGATTTAAAAGAGGGTGAAATGAAATCTAAGAAGATAATCATCATTATTAGTGATGGGTGAATTTGTCCCGTTGCGCTTCGTCACGAATTTTGCGAATCTCCCGCCAAATGGGTGAAAAATTTGTGAGATTTTGACACCAGCACCCATTAATCAACATCGCCGTCAAAAAAAATGAAATCTTTGACGTCGCCAATTTTTTGCCGGCAAACTTTCACTGCAAATTCGCAAATTTTTTCACCGGCGGCGAACTGAGGCAATTCGCCACAAATTTGTGCCAGCCAAATAAATTCACCCATCACTAATCATTATCTTTCCTTTTAATGATTGTTATTCTGACCCAGATATGGTTTATTTAAAAAACATATTTTTTTTGTATTTTGCACAAATGGGGGCAACTTGGATGTTTAATTGGGGGAGGGACATGCCTATTACCATAAAATGTTATATTCATTTTTATTAAAACAAAAGTATTGTAGGGTACACTTACACAGAGACTCGTTATCGTCAAAGCAACAGGCAAATAAATATACAAAGATCGCTGACATCCAATAGACAATGAGGAAATAACACTCTCACCATAAACTCCCACAAAGCCAATGGGAAAAAGTGTGCAGAGAAATAATGAATTTATAGTATTGATTCATCTGCTCTTTACTCCTATTCTTGGCAGTTGGTCTGCATTTGTTTGCCTTCCTTCTTACAGCTTTCAATAGGCAGCAAAAAACCTATTGCTCTTTGCAGCTACAATTTTAATGTTATTTTTTTATTACTTATATTTTTATGCAGGCCCTTCTAGTCTGTCAGTCAAATCACTGGTTGGTTGCTAGGGTAAATGGGACCCTAGTAAACAAATTGCTGAGAGCTGCTAAGATGAACAAAAAAAAAAGAATAACTCACTTTATGTTGTACAAAAAGTGTAGAATAGGCAGGCAAGCAATGCTCAGGATACAGAGTTCAGAATAGTCAGGCAAACAGGCAAGGGTCAAAAACCAGTATAAACAGCAGGAATCACAAAGAATATGCAACCAGGAACTAGCTAAGTAGACCTAACAACGGGCAACTTCCTCAATATGAAAATCCCTTTAAATACCATTTGAATTTCGCACCATTGCGCCGTGATGTCATCACACCGGTGCATATACCCAGAAGCGCGCGCCCGCACACCATAGGAGAACCATTGATGAAGGGAAGAGAAAGCAAGCACCAGTGGTCAATATTAGTCGACTCAGGAAAAGAGAACATACAAGCAGCAATGAAGGTACACCCAGCTTTCAGCTTATATCCTAAGTGGAACCCAGGGGAATCTCTACAAGTCTGTACACTTAGTCCCTACTTCTGGGCAGATAGTACCCAGGATCTTAATCCCTCTGACTCTCCTCGTCGGAGCCTTGAGCTGCTCAGCTAAATAGCCTGTCTATCTGTCACTCCTAGAGTCACCTCTTAGGATGAGTAGCCTATGCTTACTAGACCTGACCTGTCTAGGTTCCACTCGAGCTCTGTCTGCCTGCTCAGGCTAGAGCCAGCACAAGATGGAACCTGAGCAAATGGCTACAAAGGGTTTTATACTTTAGCACAGTGCCATCTACTGGACACTGTGTGAACACCAAGGGGCATAGCTTTAAGTAAGAATAGGAACAGGTCCCCCCTGCTAACTGTATTTTAGGACCCAGTTAGGTGTCTATAACACTAGGGGACTGCCTAAATAATACTGTTTGCCTAATTTACCAGTCCCCTACACAGTGATTAGCTTTTTTTTTTTTTTCTTCAGCCAGCTGTAGGTTGAACACTGAAAGCTATCATCTGATTGGTTGCCACTGGTTACTGCACAGGTGCATATTTACCCAGTGTTTCTAAATAAGCCCCTTTATGTTTTTTTAATGTGCGTAATATATTAATAACGGGCAAATGCAGAGGACCTATTGTCATTGTCATGCGGTGCCTTATTTATTCAACAGATAAAACATGGATGAACACTCAGCACATAACAAACAAACTGTATATAAACTAGGTCTTATATTTAAAATAAAAGATTTCTTCCCTGTACAGCACAGAAATAGATACTGTTAGTCATATTAATTTATTTGGTGTTACTGGCCCTTGTAATAAACGTGCACTGAGTGTGCTAAATAAACAGCCTGTACTTCCAGATGCAGACAGCTGGAATGATGCACCGTGGCTTTAATACGATATTCGGTGGAGCAGAAATCCCCGCTGGGATCCGACAAAAATGTAGGTCAGACAGATGGCAGCGCTCAGAATACTGTGAGCAAAGAGCACCTCATATCACACACTTGTGCTTCTCTCCTTCTCTGCGAGAATACAGGAGGCAGCTCAACGCTTTCATAGTCACCTACACAGACTTTCTTCATTTGACGTACCCCTCTGGGTGCAACCTTATCTCTATGGGGTTGTGAGAACGTCTCCCACCCCTCATACTGTATATACCCACCTTTGAAATGTTATAGAACATACAAAGCCACCACATCCCATAAAAACTGCTCCTGCTGGTTTATGACCTAGCTTGGGTAGGGCTTATTTGGAGAACACAGGATTTGTTCCTTAATCATTATACTCAAGAAGGAATGTTCTTCTGAATTGGAACCATCACGGGCATTGTCTGATGTGATGTACTCGCCACACATAGGAGGCAGCAGCTCCTTAACTCTTGGTAACAATTAATTAATGAGACAAGGCAAATGTAGGTGCCACTGTCAGAATTCAGCAGAATTTACACAGGCAGAGCTGGCTACAGTATTCTCCCTTGAGTTACATCAATGGCAATTACAGAGTGGAATGCCAAGTGAGAGAAGAAAGACACATGGACCTGATGAGAGGATGGAAAAGAAGATATCTCAATGACTGTCCCTGAGCTTGTTTTAGAGCTTCTAAGAAGATCTCTTGCATCCCAGTCCTATGCTGCACGCAGAAGGCTCATTTTGATTGGCTGCTTATGAATCTCTTGTAATTGTCTAATCACTTTACCAATTAGACATAAACTAGACTAGATAGGTGACAAGTAAGACGATCCAGAGGATCAAGGCCAGGAAACCCAGGATCACTCCTAAAATGTCCATCTTCATGGAATACTCTATAGGTTAAAGAAGATCCAGCCAACGTTACAGACATTGCCTTGTATAACTTGTACCACAGGGGGGTAGTTGTTTTACAATTTTAATGTCCGTACATCATATAAATGTGTGGGTCAACTTAGCCGAGGGCTGAAGAACATATGACTGTAATTTGTTCTTCAGGAAAGTAGAGTCACCGTGTGGGACATTGCTCTTAAACTTGACCCATTTATATTTTGTATGTACTTATATCTACTATCTTTAGATCTGCTCCATATTTATTATTGGGGTGTGACTGCTAAAGTCCTGAGCTGGAGATAAGTGGGGCAAGCAAATTCAAGCCTAGGTGGCTTAACCTGAACTTCCTAACCGCAGGCCTGTACTGAGTGTTCCTCCGCTTGATGCCATAACCCTTTATAGTCAGTATAGCCCATACTGTAAGACTCCATCAGGCACATCACTTTGTATCAATGATATTAAACATTTGTGGTTTAATATGTGGTTTCCTCACTGAGAGACATTTTACGGTTCAGTCCTGGAGTTCATAATTACTTCTATTAGAATTGCAACATGATTTGCAGCAGGTTGTGGTTACTCAACCCACACGCGCTGCTTGTTTCAGCATTCGGTGGCTTTAGAAATACGCTTCTGCTCTGTACCAAGAAATACATAATACATGAGCTTAACCAGAGCTGTTCGGATGATCGGAGAATCATTTGGTAAAGGGGCACCAGTGTAAAGGTAACAAAGAAATCATAATTAAAATTCAATGCCAATGATTTCACCAAACACAAATGTTAACCTCCCCCTGCCCCTACAGCTGCCTAACATACAGCTGGATTGAGATAACAGAACGCATGGAGCAAGGGCAGTGTCCTCAAGGATAACCGTAAGGTCAACATTACCAGTTCCCAATGGAATGCATGGGAAAATCTCTGTGCCAGTCACTGGCAGTGATAGATGGACAAAAAAATAGATAAAAAAAAAACAAATCACAAGGTGACAGCACAGGGTCACAAAACAATGTTGTGTGGGTGCTTAACTGTACCCCAGAAGCCAACTGGTCTTCATCCCCTATTTTTGCTCCACTGGGTGGGCACTACTCGGAACACACAATATTCCAAAAGGCTCAAGAAGGCAAGGCATAGTCACACATAGGGGTTATTTCCAGGAGTTGTGGTCCTGCTAAAATAGACACAATCATTGAGGGAACTGATGCCAGGGGAACCCTAAAGACACCACCTCCTCGAAGGAGTAAAAAGTCGTTAAGTTCCCCTAACATTCAGAATCAGGAAACTATTAATATGTTATTTAACTCACTAAGAAATCCCCAGTTTCAATTTTAGTTTCAATTTCTCCAAAAAAAAATATTTTTTAAAAATGTCTTTACTCTACAAACAGCACAAGAAAACCAGGACACCCCAAGCGCCTAATATTCTGGTTAGGGATGGGCGAATTTTTTCTCCTTGTTTCGCCGAAAAAATGACGCCCATAGACTTGTATGGCAGCGCGCTTTCAAAAAAAAGCCCATAGGCTTTAATGGGCGCCTGCGACATTTCGCCGGCGGCAGATTTTTGCCGAAACAAAACAGGTCTAATTCGCCCATCCCTAATTCTGGTGAATCCAAGAGGAAAGATTGCTTGTATATATAGCACTATATACGAGTACATGTAGTGCAATGTATATTTGATATGAGGTCTGTAAGCGCAGTGGATGAAGACATTTGTGCTATAGTTGAGCTTGGTGCCGCTCAGTGCTTCTGCTTTCAGTTCTGAATTAAGCGCAGTTGTACCTATTGACGCATAGGAACCCTGGAGCTACCACAACCTCCAGACCAGGTGGTAGCTCCAGAGTTCCTTTTCCCTGCAACTGGAGTTGGAAACATTAAAGGGGATGTAAAGGCAAAAATAAAATCCAATCTCTATAGGTATATAGAGTATTTGCATATGCAAATTAGGATTCGGATTCGGTTTGGCCCGGTAGAAGGATTCGGCTGAATCCGAATCCTGCTGAAAAAGGCAGAATCCTGGCCAAATCCCAAACCGAATCCTGGATTTGGTGCATCCCTAAATCAAACAAAGCTGCTTGAGTTCTGCATGACTGGGAAGTAAGACGGGGGCTCCCCCTGCTGTTCATAAGTATGATTGTTTCCCTGCAGAGCAGTTAGGGACCGTCTGACAATTCTTATCCACAGCAGTAAATGAAGGGAGAATTTCACTGCATACAATCAGGTTTCTTATAAAAACGGTACACATTTTGTAATTAAAGTATATTGGAGATAGGTTTCTTTTTCATTAAATTATTATTATTAACATGTATCTATATAGCGCCAACATATTGCGTAGCACTGTAAAGTAAACGTGATTATACAACTAAATCACATGAAATATATACATAGAACATATGGAGTTACATACATCACAATCAATACAGGTACAAAAGGTGAGGAAGGCCCTATGCATAGGCATACAGTCTAAAGGGAAGGGAGTAATACACAAGGTGTGGGAGTGGGCAAGATCGAATTAAGTGGGTGAGAAATGTGGTACTGTATGTGGTGTTGCGTTTGGTAGTTAAGCAGAGTGAGGGGAGGCTTCTCAAAAGAAGTGCGTTTTAAAAGATTTCTTGAAAGCAGAAAGGTTGGGAAAAAGTCAGACAGACCGTGGGAGAGCGTTCCAGAGGAGGGGTGCAGCCCTTGCAAAGTCTTGAATGTGAGCATGTGAGGAGGTAATGAGAGAAGAGTTGAGTAGTAGGTCAGTAGAGGAGAGTAGTAAGCGAGTGGGTGAGTATATAGAGATGAGTTCAGAGATGTAGGGTGGAGCAGAGTTATGAAGTGCTTTGAAAGTCAGTGTCATTAATTTGAATTTGATTCTGAAAGGTAACGGAAGCCAGTGCAGGGATTGACAGAATGGCGAGGCAGAGGAGGAGCGGTTACTGAGGTGTATGAGCCTCGCAGCAGTGTTCATTATGGACTGGAGAGCTGACAGTGTCTGGAGGGGAAGGCCAATTAAAAGAGAGTTACAGTAGTCTAGACATGATATGATGAGAGAGTGAATAAGAATTTTGGCAGCGTCTTGGGTGATAAATGATGGTATTTTGGATATGCTCCTTAGGTGGAAGTGACATGATTTAATAAGTGACTGGATATGAGGAGTGAATGACAGGGCAGAATCTAGGATAACCCCAAGGCACCGGGCCTGGGGAGAGGGGGTGATAGTGGAATTGTTAACTATGATGGATACTTCCGGGATGTTACTGGTGTTAGTTGGAGGAAAGAGAACCATTTCAGTTTTAGAGAGCTTTAAATAAAGGTAGCGTTGCGACATCCAGGTAGAGATATCGGACAGGCAGGAGGAGGTGTCAGACTTACCGATCCAGTTACAGTTCCCTCACCAGTTCTACCCCCAAATAGGTACGGAGGGAGGCCAGTGAAGGTGACGTATGGGAGCCTGTAAATCTAGGTGGATACGCCAATCTGTAGTGTGACTTCAGCGCTGGATAACGTGACTGCAGGAGTACAGAGAAACACAAGATTAACGGTGGAAGCAGCAGGAAGTGAAGATCTGTAGTCGCAAGGGGAGGTTCTAGGAAGCACCTTGGCGTCAGACGAAACAGGCTCTGGCGTGGAGACCAGCAGGAGTTGAAGATCCGCCCAAATGCTGAGGATTGGTCACGAACCTCACAGCGCAGAGAGATCAGGCAGGCGTCCCAAACGACAAAATAGGAGCACACAAGGCTGGATATCAAGGGGTTAATCGGTTGTGGAAAATCAGGCAAGCAGGGTCGGCAACAGCAAATCACTGTCTATGTATCAGGAATAAGCGTAGCGGAAAGGTCAGAAGGCAGGCAGGGTCGGCAACAATAAATAAGTCCAATCGAAGTATCAAGGGTAATACAATGGAATGGTCGAACAGCAAGCAGAGTTGGCAACAGTGGGTCAAATCCAAGCAGAGTTCCAGGGGTTAATACAGGAGAATAGTCAAGATGCAGAAACAAGTAAAAATCGAGTTCAATATATAAGAGAGTAACTTACTCAATATGTAGCCAGGCAATACGATGTCCAAGCACTGGAAATCCCCTCTGTGCAGACCTAAATGGCTCCCTGGAATCAGCGCCATGACACCCCCATAGTGACGTCACTGACCCACACCATGCTGGAATGCACAGCGCCGGAACTAGGGATGCACCGAATCCAGGATTCGGTTCGGGATTCGGCCAGGATTCTGCCTTTTTTACAGTAGGATTCGGATTCGGCCGAATCCTTCTGCCTGGCCGAACCGAATCCGAACCCTAATTTGCATATGCAAATTAGGGGCGGGAGGGAAATCACGTGACTTTTTGTCAGAAAACGAGGAAGTAAAAAATGTTTTCCCCTTCCCACCCCTAATTTGCATATGCAAATTAGGGTTCGGATTCGGTTCGGTATTCGGCCGAATCTTTCACAAAGGATTCGGGGGTTCGGCCGAATCCAAAATAGTGGATTCGGTGCATCCCTAGCTGGAACGCAGAGCGCCGACCGGACCCAGCACCAGCTATTGAGGTAAGTCCCTGACAGCGAGTTAGGAGTTCTGGGTTGAGATCAGGAGATGAGAGATAGATCTGAGTATCGTCAGCATAGAGGTGGTAGTGGAAACCATATGAGTTGATTAATTTGCTGAGGGAGGAAGTATAGAGGGAGAATAGTAATGGTCCCAGGACAGAGCCTTGAGGAACTCCAACAGAAAGAGGTAGGGGAGAAGATGATACTCCGTTGTAGGAGACACTGAAGGAACGATTGGTGATGTAAGAAGAGAACCAGGACAGGGCTGTGTCACGAAGGCCAAGCGACTGGAGGGACTGGAGGAGGAGAGGGTGATCTACAGTGTCAAATGCAGCTGAGAGATCAAGCAGTATTAGTAGTGAGAAATGATTGTTGGCTTTAGCAGTTAAAAGGTCATTAGTTAGTCGAGTCTGGGCAGTTTCTGTGGAGTGTTGTGGCTTAAAACCAGATTGTAGGGGGTCCAGCAGGTTATTGTCAGAGAGGAATGAGGTAAGTCGGTTGTAGACTAGGCGCTCAAGTAGTTTAGAGATGAAAGGTAGCAGAGAGATAGGTCAGAGGTTGTCAATAGTGATGGGCGAATTTGCACCGTTTTGATTGAAAAATTGGCGAAACTGCCTTTTTTTGACGCCGGTGGCCGTTTTTGACGCCGGCGTCCGTTATTTTTCGACGCGGTGAAAAAATTTTTTGGACACCAATTTTCGCGGGCGTTTCGCAAATTTATTCGCTGGCTGCGAATCGCGCAAATTTGCCGCAAATTCGCGCCTGGTGAATAAATTGGCCCATCACTAGTTGTCAAGATTGGAGGGATCAAGAGAGGGTTTTTTCAGAATGGGGGTGACAAGAGCATGTTTTAGTTGAGAAGGAAACAGTCCAGTTGAGAGCCAAAGATTAAATAGGTGAGTTAAGGCTTTGATTAGACAAGGATTGGTATTGCGGAGAAGTTTTGAGGGAATTGGATCAAGCGGCAGGTGGTAAGGTGAGAAGAGGCCAGAAGCTTTGAGATTCCTCATCAGTGACAGGGGTGAAGGAGCACAGGAGAGACTGGGGAGTGTGGAGGGAGGGTGGTGGAAGTCTAGGGGGGTTGAGTAGTGGAATGTCCCTTCTGATAGTGTCAATTTTGTTTTTGAAGTGCTCAGCAATATCTTGAGCAGAGACAGATGTGCATGGAGGGGGTGGAGAAGGGGAAAGGAGAGTGTTAAAGGTGGAGAAAAGTTGTGCTGGTTTTTTGGAAAAGGAGTTAATGAGTGAAGTAAAGTATGTTTGTTTGGCTTGGAAGAGGCTGGTGTTAAAGGAGCGCAGGGCAGATTTGTAGCTCCAAAAGTCTGATTCTGAACGGGATTTGTGCCAGCGACGCTCAAGTGCACGTGAATGGAGCGCTTTTGTATGAGCAATATGCCAAGGTTGAAGTGGTTTGGGTCTAGAACGTTTCGTTTTTATAGGATCAAGCTCATTTAGGGCAGTGGTGAGAGTACTATTAAAGAAAGTAATCATGGGATTTTATTTCTTTGCCTTTACATGCCCTTTAATAATTAGTAGATATAAAAGAGTAGAAGAATAAAAAGGTTGAGTGAGGAGAGGAGGAATAATAGTTTGGAAAGTGGGCCCACGGTCTACAGTTTTCTGGTGGGCCCCTGGCATCCCAGTCCGACACGGCACACGCCACTCACTAGAAATAATGCCAGGCAGTCTTCCAAAATGTTTGGCGCAACGTTGCCTATATTGTGAAGACGCACACGGTCAGTTACATCCATTGGCCAATTGGACTGTACAAAAAGACTCGCCTGTTTGTGTCCACAATAACACTGGATTTCTGGGACAAAACAAAGCATTGTAGGAAAAAAAACATGACAAATGTGCTTATAATGGCATTTTGTGCCTCGGTAAGTGAATTCTCTTCACTGTTGCAATGTTTTTGTGGCATTTCCAAGACGGCTGTTTAATTAATTTTTTTACGATATACCACGGGTGAATATTTTTGTCCTCCCACACGATTATTCACAGACACAGGGTGTTGCTATATGTACATAAAGGTGCCATACTTCATTAACATACTACAGCATTTTATTGCTTTTACACTTCCTCGTAGCTCTTTTCGCTTGGATTATGTGTGACACTCTGTCTGTCCCTTTCTGTTCTCTGGTTCTCACTCCACCGGGATCTTCTGCTCCATTGTTTCTTGAGTCGGTACCAGCAGTGCAGACACTTTAACAAGCCACACAGGCGCTGCTCCCAATCGCATTATGTTTACAACTATCTTTAAAACCATAAAAAAAACAAAATAAAGGCAATCTGCTTAGAATGCCATTGTCTTTCATTTGTCAAACAATGGTTTTTGGGTGGCGTTTCCTCTTAAAGAAACGAAGCAGCATTAATGTAGATTGTATCTGTAGCTAATAAACAATTGCAGGCATGGGGGGAGATTGGTAGTAATATAAAATATAAATTAACCTTCAGTGCCTGTCAAGTGATATAAAGATTTTACGCCCCTCACCGCCCTTCCTTCCTCCTACAGATTTCATCTCCATCATCATCATTTACTGCACAACTTCTCTCTGTTTCTTCTGCTTTCGCCCCATACCCCCGTTCCCCCCACTATATGTATTAGGATGTGGTGAGAGACATTAGAGAAATAAATGATGCAACCTAAAGTAACAAACCCTTGCCCCATATTCCCGACTAATGCAGAAGAAAAATCTCTACGTATTTGTGCATTTCCTCCAGGCTTTATCTACTTTTTCCAGTCATGAGATTCATCTTCAGTCCTTTGTCTGAAATCAGTTTATTTTCCTGCACCCCAATTAGTATTTAAAAAAAAAATAAAGATAAGAAGAAATTAATGAATATGGAATGACTTGAATATTATAAATCTACATATGAGTCATTTTTGTAGGCAAAATGAAACAAGATGAATAGGGATGTAGCGAACTGCCGTTTAGGTGTTCGCGAACGCCGTTCGCGAACACCGGCAAAAATGCGAACAGTTCGCGAACTTCGAACACTCTCTAAAATCGTTCGATTCGAACGATCGAAGGATTTTAATCGTTCGATCGAAGGATTTTCGTTCGAATCGAACGATCGAAGCCATTCGATCGAATGATTTTCATTCGATCGAATGCTTCCAATCGTTCGAACGAATGGAAATCGTTCGATTTTAGCGGTCGAAGGAATCGAATGGTCGAACGATTTTTGTTCGAATCGAACGCGAACTCCTATTGGCGAACGTCGCGCGACGTTCGCGAACATTCGGCGGACGCGAACAGTCGAAGTTCGCGCAAACTAGTTCGCCGGCGAACAGTTCGCTACATCCCTAAAGATGAATGAAAATAAAACACCTGCGATGCGAGGGTCAGATTTACAAAAGAGTAAGAATTTTTCGAGTAATTCTTTCCAAAAGATGTGTTTTTCTAGGAAATCAAGGTATTATCACATATTTCCAATGTTATTGAGTTGTTTCTGCTGGCATCAGGAAATTTTAAATTCAACCCAACAGGCATAGTGACAGAACAGCTGCAAAAAAATTGGTGAATTTTGTTGAGAACTTAAATCTGCCCTTAATGATAACAATGATAAATGGAGAGAATGTTATTCAATCATGAATTTCAGTCTTTTGAAAGAATTTGTGATGAAACCGCAGCCAGCTTTTTTGCAACCGCAATTTTTAGCAGATTTATTTAAGAACCCAAACTGAGAAAACTTAGTGCTAAGTTGTGAAAAAAATATCTTAATGCTAAGTTGTGAAAAAAATTCCATTGTTTCATTCATTTTCAATGAGTAAAAATTTCTTTTTTTATAAAATAGCTTCAAGGTTGAAAATGCACCTTATTTTCACTTCTATATAAGCTGGACAATTTATATTTATTAGCTTTTCAAAATGCACAGTGACAAATAATAACAGCGCATAATAACTGCACAACAAAAGTAAGTTAGCATACTTGAGATGGAGAAAAAGAAATAGATTACAATGTAAAGTAAAATGGAATATAGAAAACATTGCAAATTTCAGAACTAACTGCAAATGGACAATTTTTCAAACTTTCCTCTCTATCATAAAAATAAATAAATGATGAAAACATAAGCAACCTATGGAGCATCAAGGGGAGTGAATAGAATGCTCTCCAGGAGTCTACATGAATTTATTAAACATCAGTTTGTCATTAGAATTTAAAGTATCTAAATAAGGGCACCAATTGTTCAAAAATGTCTTTCTAATTGCAAAATATCCATATCAGAAGCATCTTGTAGAAATTTTAGATATGATAAAATGTCTTTTAATTCAGGAGATTTCTCTTGAATCCAGTACAAGAATATTGATTTACGAGCTGCTGCTAAAACCAAATTGGTAAAAGGTTTGTTTTTCCCAATGCTCTTTCCCTTAGGTTAATGTGTAAATCTAGTAAGGCAAGTTCAGGAGATAGATTAAAAACAATATGAAGTTTTTTCTTAAGGAAACTGACACGATTTTCCCATAAAGCAAAAAAAGTTGGACATTTCCACAGATAATGAAGAATTGAGATATTTTTTTCCTTGCACTTAGGGCAACTAGAGAAAGTTGAACCATCTGTGTAATTTAAATAAAGTAAGTTATAACTCAAGTGGACCAACCTAAAGTGTTGAATTCTCCAGTTCTCACACTGTATAAGCTTGTTGTAATTTCTTAAGGATGATAGTAGGTGACACGTTGTGATATCAATTCCCAAAAGAGATGACCAACTCCTCGCCACCTTTAGCAAAGGATGATGACTATTAAGAGAAGGTTGTAAACACAAGTTGGTAATAGTAGAAATTCTATTTAACGATGGATCTATGATATTTTGAATCACTTTACAAATAGGGAGTTGATCAATTGCAATAGAGATTTTTTTTTGCTTGAGAAGATCAATACCACTTACAAATTTTAAATGTACAAGTCTATCGCACTCATTAAGATCAAATTTAGATTTAACATTCTACCAGGATAAAGGTAACCCTGAGCTAGCATCTACAACCTGTTGTAATTGGGTAATACCTTTCTTTCTCCAATAAGTTAGGGATCTTCTCTCGATTTTGGAAAATAAACCTAAATCAATTGGAGACAAAAAGGGTGAAATTTGATAGTTGCTCCCATGAAGTTTATGAAGTATTTTCCAAGTAACAAAAGTATCCATGAATAGAACCTTTTTCTTAATATCCATATGAAGATTACACCATTTCTTATGTAAATAGGAAGTGATATGTTCACCTGTTTCCAAAAAGGATTCCAAATTAAGATTGGTATAAGCTTCTTTACCAGATAGCCACTCTACAATATATCTACTAAGAGAAGCTAAATTAAAGTTCCTAAAATCAGGGACGGTAAGGCCTCCCAGGATTTTAGACTGTCTTAACTTAAACAGAGATATTTTAGGTTTCTTTCATTATGTCTCTTTATAGGTCCCTGGTGAGGCCTCATCTGGAGTATGCAGTTCAGTTTTGGACTCCAGTCCTTAAGAGGGATATAAATGAGCTGGGGAGAGTGGAGAGACTAAGTGCAACTAAACTGGTTAGAGGGACGGAAGACTTAAATTATGAGGGTAGACTGTCAAGGTTGGGGTTGTTTTCTCTGGAAAAAAGGCGCTTGCGAGGGGACATGATTACACTTTACAAGTACATTAGAGGACATTATAGACAAATGGCAGGGGACCTTTTTACCCATAAAGTGGATCACCGTACCAGAGGCCACCCCTTTAGACTAGAAGAAAAGAACTTTCATTTGAAGCAACGTAGGGCTTTCTTCACAGTCAGGACAGTGAGGTTGTGGAATGCACTGCCGGGTGATGTTGTGATGGCTGATTCAGTTAATGCCTTTAAGAATGGCTTGGATGATTTTTTGGACAGACATAATATCAAAGGCTATTCTGATACTAAGCTCTATAGTTAGTATAGGTATGGGTATATAGAATTTAATTAAAATTAGGTATGGGTGTATGTATGGATGCTGAGTTTTCATTTGGAGGGGTTGAACTTGATTGTCTTTTTTCAACCCAATTTAACTATGTAACTACTAACTATGTAACTATAAGAATTTGGAAAGGATTTGATCTAGTCTTTTGACATCCATGTGTTTCAATAAGAGAGGGAGATTTAGCAAAGGGCATGATAATTTTGGAAAAATTAACATTTTGAAGAAAGCAACTCTCCCAATAAGGTTAAGAGGGCAGTTTTACCATTTATCACAGAGATATTCATTAAGTTTAATCAGGGGAGATACATTTACAGAATATACCCTAGTTAAGTCTGAAGGAATATGTATTCCTAAGTATATAATGGAATTTGTAGGGGGTTTAATTTTCAGATCTAACAGAATTTGTTTAGGGATTGAACTATGGATGTTCAAAATCTCTGTTTTACTCAAATTAATAACATAGCCCTAGAAGGAGCTATACATTTTTCCTAGAACTATGAGGATCTTGGACAACCAAAAGTATATCATCTGCAAATGCCATTGTCTTTACATATTTGCCATTAATTTGGACACCCTGAAATAAATCTGAATGGTTTAAGAATCTAATTAAAGGGTCTATAGATATATTAAAAAGGAGATGGGAAAGGGGGCAACCTTGTCTTGTTCCCCTAAAAAGTGTAAAGACATCTCCGGCCACTATATTTCTAGCTTGGGGAGAGGAATAAATTTGTTGCAGAAGGGATATAAAAGTGCCTTTCAAACCATAACATTTATAACAGTCAAAAAGATAATTCCAGTTAACATTATTAAATGCTTTCTCAGCATCTAAACTAAGTAGAGAACATGGTATCTTATACTTATTAGCAGAAAATATAACCCTAAAATGGCCCGAATATTCTTTATACCAGACCTCTTTTTAATTAACCCGTTTTGAGATGGAGAAATAATGTCAGGAAGGATATCTGCTAATGTCATCAAAATTTTAAAGTCCTGGTTAATTAAGGATATTGGGTGACAGGAAGAGGTTAATAAAGGATCTTTACTCTCCTTTGGAATTAATTTGATGTTAGATACTATACTTGAATGTAGGCTTTTATTATGTAGGTAAATGTCATTAAAGAGGTTAGCAAGAAAGGGGGAAACTTTAAGACATATAGCTTTATAAAAAGGAGCGGAGAGGCCATCAGGATCACTTGCTTTAAATTTTTTAAGGTTTTTAATCACCTTAACTACTTCATCTGTAGTAATGGGAGAGTTCAGAATTTTCAATTTGCTAGGAGAGATTTGGGGTAGATACATTTTAGATAAGAAAGTCAGACTCTTCTCTTTATTATAAAAGGGATGCGAATAAAGGTTCTGATAATAATCCTTGAATATAGCAGAAATAATCTTTAGAGAGTTTGTGACTTTATTTTGTCTGTCTTTAATTTGAACGTATGGGAAGAATTCTTCCAGTTTTTTGTCATGTAAGCAAGGAATCTATTTGGTTTATTACGAATAATATTTATGTGAATCGGCCCCTACGTCTCGCATTTGAAAAAGAATTATAAAAATGGTCTCTCAGATCTCTCCACTTCTTAAGGGCTTCCATAGATCTTTTACATTTGTTAGAATTTTGTAAAGAAGGGAAATTTTTAAAATTCAGATAGGCTAATTCTTGCTGTTTGCTTAATAAGACAAACTCCTTATTAACCTTCTTAAGAAAAGTATACTTATAGGTTGAGATTTCCCCTCTAATAACACATTTCCAGGTATCCCAAAGCAAAGGGAGGTCATTGTGATGGACAACAT
Organism: Xenopus petersii; assembly: GCA_038501925.1. Lineage (NCBI taxonomy): Eukaryota > Metazoa > Chordata > Amphibia > Anura > Pipidae > Xenopus > Xenopus petersii. The sequence continues at coordinate 5,884,661 of CM076674.1, read as the reverse complement.
TATCTTTCAAAAAGGAATCCCATCTGTTGTTTATCATGTTAACAAAATCAGGTTTTTCTGATAAAGCAACTGGGAATGTCCAGGGAATAAAAGACTTATATGGTAAATTTATTTTTAAATCCAACAAAACATGAGCATGATCAGAAAGACCAACGGCCCCAATATCTGTTGACAAAGTTTTGTTAAAGACATCAGTAGATACAAATAAGTAATCTATCCTAGTACCTATATTATGGGGTTGAGAAAAATAAGCAAAATCTACCTCTGAAGGGTGTATGGTTCTCCAAATATCTATTATTCTACAGTTTTTGAGAAAATTAGTAATTAACTTAGATTTCTCCAAGGATGGTTTATACCCTGGGCCACATTTGTGTAAAGATTTAATGTGTACTTCATTAAAGTCACCTCCTACAATTAACTTATCCTGAGGAAGTGAAGCTATATTTTGGGTTCACATAGAATAAAAATTTTCTTTGTCATTGTTAGGGTACACAAAAGTTCCACACTCTATTATTTATGAGAACCTCACTAAGGTCAAACCGCCCATCCTCATCTGCTTCTGAGTGAATTATTTGGACATTAAGGGATTTGTGAAATAAAATAACAACACCTCTTTTTTTCTTAAAGGCAGGGGAAAACTAAATGTCCGACCCAGTTTCTTTTTAATTTAATGGATTCCTTGTCTGAAAGATGTGTTTCTGGAGCATGGCTATGTCTACTTTTTGTTTTTTTTTAAAGTATCCAGAATTCTTTTCCTCTTAATATAGGAATTTAACCCATTAACATTCCATGTTAGAATTTTTAGTTATTCATTATTTAAGAATTTAAGTTATTCATTTAGAGGGGAAAAAAGGATCTCAACCATACATGAATCCAAATCAAAATAAATAATATTAAAGATATCATCTTGAAATACAGAGAGGAAATGTATCTCAAAAATAGAAAAAATGGTAACCCAAGAAAATAAAAACAATAATTAAACAAACTGGGTTAACATCCTTAATGTTGAGATGCCAAATTCAGTCTAAATAACTTTTTTCCTCAAAAGGAAGGAAACAGAACAATTTTCTCACTGAGAGTAGTAACCAAGGCAAGCATCCGGCATAAAGCAACCCTTAAAGTGAAGGAAAAGTTGAAAAGCCAATTAAACATGGAATCCTCTTAAATCGAAGAGGCTGATCTTGGAGATCTGGATCTATGAGCAGATCTACTGCATTTTCTCTGGACTTTTGAAGTAGGTCGGGAATAGTCTTTGAAATTCGTTTTTTTCTCTCTTTGAGGTAGACAAAAATCCTGAGATGAACTATTTGACTTTGTAGAGACTGAGGATGAATCCTGTGGATTAAGTCCCTGAAGGAAATGTTGCACTTCAATTGGATTATCGAAGATATAAAATTCAGAATTATGGAGAATTCTCAACTTGGATGGCTAATTCAAAGAAACGTAATATTAAGCTTGGATAGAGATTGGCAAATGTTGGTAAATTATTTTCTCTTTTGGGAGAGGAAGACTGAGTAATCCTGAAATAGGAGAATTCTCTTCCCTTCAATTTCTAAATTATTAAATTTCTTATATGTTTGGAAGATCAAGATTTTTTCCGAGTAGTTTAAGAATTTAGCTATAACAGCCCAAGGTTCGAGGTTCATGTTTTCTCGAGGAGGACCTAGTCGATGAACACGCTCAATTCTTATATTAGGAAGTTTGTCATTTAAATGTAGCGTCTTTGGTATTGTCCTAGTTATCAGGGTGATCAATGAGTCAGTCTTGAATGATTCCGGTATCCCAATAAATATGAGATTATTACGTCTTGTTCGATTTTCTAGGTCATCCATCTTAAATTGAAGGTCAGAAATTTTTTTCTCCAACATTTCCACCTGTTTCAGTGTGGAGATTAAATCATCTTGGACTTCTGAAATAGTTGCTTGAAGATCTTTAATCTGAACATCATGAGATTTAAGCGACTCTGAAATCTCTTGTAGTTTTCCAATCGCATTGTTGATTGAAGATTTCATAGAAGCTTCAATTGTGGGATTTACCAGTTTAGCAACTTCCTGAGCAATAAGCGAAAAATCTGTGCTTGTTAAGTTGAGTTTTGGAGAGCTTTGTTGTGAAGATCTTCCTAAATTAGGACCAGTTTCAGGACTCTTATTGGGTCTATCCTTTTTTCTATCAGTGAATTTACCATTGCTTTTCTCCATAATAAAACTATCAGAGAGGAACTCCAAAAGAGTGTCAAACCAGAGAGTAAGAAGAAATAAGGTTGGTTCTTTTCTTTTCATGTTTCCCCCCTTTTTTTTTTGTTTTTTCTTTTTAATTTTATTCTTTTTCCCCCTTTTTTCTTTTTCTTCTCCTCCCCTTATTTTCCCCCCCTTTTTTTGTTAGTTTTCCTCTTTCAGTTACTAAATGAATATGATGAGTTTGTGCAAAGTCTTGTAGGTAGTGAACGAAACTGATAGAATCCAAGTAAGGAGACCCATACTGTAGATGGCAAGTTCTCACATAAACTGACAAGTCTCTCAAGCTAGGCAATATTCTATAGAAAAATGAATGATATGGTTTTCACAAAGTTTTTACAGAAAATAATCTCCAAAAGTATTTCACACAAAAGTGCTAACAGTGAACCTCTGATGTAAATAAGGAGAGTATCAATGAATATCTGTAGATATTATTAATAACTGAATGCTTTCACAAAGTTATTCATGAGAAATGGCAGGCTCTCCTGTGTAGAAAATGGTCTGTAGACAAACTTTACAATACTGCATCACTCAGAAGTTAACTTTGACATTGAGATTAGATAAGCGTGAGGAGAATGCTGATAAGCTTCAGACAGTGTCGGACTGGGACACCAGGGGCCCACCCAAAAACCTTTGACTAGGGGCCCACTAATTAATCTTAGACCAGGGGCCCACTCTTAATAATATTATTTTTCCTCTCATCACTCAACCTCTATTCTCCTAGTCTCTTTCTTTTACATACTTTAATCTATTATTCCATCTGTTTAGCCTCTTTGTTCTCATAGCATTTGGGAATGACCATGAAATAGGCCAAATATTTAGCAGCATGAGGGACCACTGACACCTGGGCCCACCGGGACTTTTCCTGGTATCCCGGTGGGCCAGTCCGACACTGGCTTCAGAGAGTGCTCATGAAACTCACCATGTCCTTTGAAAATTGTTTTCATATCCAAAACAGAGTTGAAGAGCTGTGGAAGAGAATAACTGGGTCTCTGTATGAGGAGAAAATGGTGCTGCCTAATTCAGACGGAGCACAATAAATTACTCCTCTCCTTCACAGCCGACAGCACAGCACAGCATAGAAGTGGGCCCAAAGTTCACCAGTGTCTCGGGGAAAAGTCAGCGAGGAATCTTCTGCTGATAATGTAGGTTTCCAACTTATAAATTGCAGGACTTTCAGACGGAGAAACGGAGCTCTACACTTGGCGCTCCCTCCTCCTCGGCACCATACCCGGAAGTCCATTCAAATTTTCAAGATTTTTTTAGATAGATAAATTTCAATTCAATCTTAAAAACCATCAATAAAAAAAAAATAAAAAATATTTTTTTTGCTGCATTTTACTTGAACCATGACAAAACGCTTACCTTTTAGTTTTATTAAAATTGTCCTTCTTTTACAACTTGTCAATTTTAAATAACGATATAAATCAATAAAATATAGGGCAGATTTATCAAAATATTTCTACATTTCATGAATGAGCTAGGTTTGAGCTACTTGAATACTTTTGGTAAAGAAAACCCCATTGAGAAGCGGCAAGAAAATTGATACATTTCTAAAAAATCTTGTTATGTGTGAGAACAGCAATTTTTAAACTGAGATTAAAATAAAATTGTGCCTTCACTGTTCAAATGGGGGAGACTATCTTCATGCCTGGTGGCATTGTCCCACTGTTTAAAACCTTTGGACTGAAGTTTATCAAATTGTCATCAACAGACTTAAATTCAAATTCCAATCTCTGCTCTTCTCGAAGATAAGCTTGACCTCAATTCCGCTATATGATCACTATGGGATGACTTTATCTCTAACTCGCTATTGCAATTGAAGTATACATAATAGGATTGTGATCTAAATATGATTTTATTTTGTAGTTTTGCATTTTAATTATAATTAGTGATGGGCGAATTTCTTGTCCAGGCGCGAAGTTGGGGCGAATTTGAGCGATTCGCCGCCAGCGGGTAAATTTGCGAAACGCCCGCTAAAATTCGCAGCAAAAATTCGCCGGCGTCAAAAAAAAACATTTCACCGACGTCGGAAAAAATGGACGCCGGCGTAAAAAAACGGGCGCCGGCATCAAAAACGAGACGCCGGAGCCGTTTCGCAAATTTTTCACCGTTTCACAAATTTTTCACCGTTTCGTGCGAAAGTCGCAAAATTTTCGGCGAAACGGTGCAAATTCGCCCATCACAAATTATAATGCTTTTGTTTTATTTTTAACTTTATTTGCTTTATTTACTATTTTCAATTTGATTTATGTAACATAAAACTGTTTTAAATAAAGAGTTATAAAAAAAATTGCCTTTGCTAAATTGTTCCTGAAATGTTACCCATCTTTTCACGAGGAAATATTCACCGTGCCTTTTAATAAAGTGTTTGCATAATTCCAGAATTCTTACAAATTGAGAATTCTTTAGTAGGTGGAGTGATTTAAAGTTTGTCTTCTGAACAAACTATACATTTGTTCAATAGGAAATATTCACCATGCCTTTTGATGAAGTGTTTGTATTTTATTATTTATTGCCACTTTTTACCCTTATACTGTGAAGCCAGATCACTACACGGCAAGCCCATGCCGATTTCTGCATTAAAGCTTGAGCTGAATCATTTCTGTTTTCGATGGAATAATGTGTGTCTGTTTGGGTGAGGTGGCCTGTCTTTCACTTGTGGGTGGGCTGCAAAACCATAAGGCAGTTTCAGTTACTACTGACACAAACAATGTAATTGCTGCCGGCACACTGCTTATGCTTATGTACATTTACATCATTTATATATAGTTATTGCGCATTATTCTCATTTCAGTTTCAACTGTTCTTTGAAAGAGACAATCTTGAAAAAGATATTTTTTTAAAAAATGTAAAAAGTTAAAAAAACAACAAACCATAGATCTAACATCTACATTAAATTTATCTGTCATGGTTTTTAAGTGGAAAATAGTGATGGACGAATTTATTCGCCAAGCGCGAATTCGCGGCGAATTTGCGCGATTCGCCGCCAGCGAATAAATTCGCGAATCACCCGCGAAAATTCGCGGAAAAAATTCACCAGCGTCAACATTTTTTTTCCGAAAAAACGGACGCCGGCATAAAAAAACGGGCGCCGGCGTCAAAAAAACGGGCGCCGGCATCATAAACGGGCGCCGGCGTCGAAAATGAGACGCCGGCGCAGTTTCGCGAATTTTTCGCCGTTTCACGAATTTCGCGCGAAATTCACGAATTTTCCGGCGAAGCGAAACGTCGCAAATTCACCCATCACTAGTGGAAAACTGTCATTTTTTGTAGAAAAAAAACTTGAATTTTTAGATATTCATTATACCCCAAAGCTGCTCAAAATCTGAATCTGAAAATTCTTTATTTCAAACCAGTCAAAGTCAATGGTCAATTTGTTTATTGACATTGTGATCTGAGCTGGATAATCTTTTGAGGTTTTCAAAAGCAAAAATCCAATAAAGTCAAGGTTTTCGGAGCGTCAATTGTACGATATGAATTGACGCTCAATTTTGTCAATGTTTTGTCTCAGATTTTTTCGAGCAAAATTGTTTATAAATTAGTTCAATTCGTAGAAGGGAGTTTGGTTTGTTTTCATAAAAAAACTAAGAATAATTTGAGGTTTAATAAATAACCCCTTAGATTTTTCACATCAACTTGAGATTGTAATTCAGGGAGGCTGATTTATACATTTTTAAATTGAACTTCAAGGGCACCTGTTTGGCAAAAATATTATCCCCAACAAAAGGTAGAGCCTGCACTCCAGTTTGGGGTAACAGTAGTTCTGTCTTTAAAAAATTGCCCCCACCAGTGCTAGGACAGTCGCACTGGGAGGGAGCTCCCTGTACAAGCGGCCATGTTTGGACACAAACATAATTAGTGAATGCCGTGACTTACTCTTTATGCATGTGACATCAGAAATGCATTATGTATGTGGTGCGAGTGTCCTAGCGGTAATAGTTAAAAAAACTACTGTTACTCCCAACCAGAGTGCATGCTCTATTAAACCACCCCTTTGGTTGGGGATAATATTTTTATCCCTTTAACATCTAAATTTGATCACAAAAAAATTGCAAATAAACTTAATTTAGTTTTTTCTTGACCGTAAACATATTTAAGAAAAACTTCAATATGAAAAATTTTATTGTCTTAATTAATAGGAAAAAACTATTTCCACGAAAATTACACAGCTCCAGTAATTTTTGTAAATAACTTTAAAAAAAAAATTGAATTATGCAATAGCTTGGGTATTGAAAATACACCTGCCTTTGACTATTAGAAGAAACTCACCAGGTTTTAATTGCTCACCAGTTTTTTTGAATTGTCTAAATTATTTTCATAAATATTTTATTATATTTATTATATATTATATTTTTATTATATTTTTTTTATTTTGATAAATTACAAAACTTTAATTGGAAAATATAAAAATTTTAATAAATATGCCTCTTAATCTCTATATCGGTGTATTTGATTTATAAAGATATTTCAGTCATTGAAGTATCTAAAAAAACAAATACAAGACCAAGTACAGGGTCAAGATAATATGGGGCCGATTCACGAAGGGTCGAATATCGAGGGTTAATTAACCCTCGATATTCGACTGGGAACTAAAATCGTTCGACTTCGAATATCGAAGTCGAACGATTTTGCGCAAATCCTGCGATCGATCGATCCGAAGGATTTTAATCAAACGATCGAAGGAAAATCCTTCGATCAAAAAATCACAGGCAAGCCTATGGGGACCTTCCCCATAGGCTAACATTGACTTCGGTAGCTTTTAGCTGCCGAAGTAGGGGGTCGAAGTTTTTCTTAAAGGGACAGTACTTCGACTATCGAATGGTCGAATAGTCGAACGATTTTTACTTCTAATCGTTCGAATCGTTCGAATTCGAACGAATGCGATCGAATTTAACCAATTCGATGGTCGAAGTACCCAAAAAATACTTCGAAATTCGAATTTTTTTTTATTCTAACCCTTCACCCGAATTTCGTGAATCGGCCCCTAAAAGTGGAAACACAGAGATCCTCTCATATATTGTCTTTTGGTTGAATCATAAAATGATTAAAATTATTTTTTCTTGCAAAAAGAAATCTGCAGACTAGAATTGGGAAGGAATAACTGACTTTACAACGTTCAGTTTTTAGCATTAATAGTCTTCGTAGATTTCACAATTAGCATCATACAGACATTTCCAGCTTCACTTCCCTTTTCTGTTCCTCTCTGCATTCTTATGAGTTTCAACTTTCATATTAGGTGACACATGAAGGCAGATTTATTAAAGTTCAAAGTATTTTCAAATAAGAAAAAAAACACAAAGCTGAACTCGAATATCTGGATTGCTAGCATATTTATAAAAAAAAATGAGAATCACAAAAACTAATTTGTGCAAAAAGCATCCACAATATAATCTCGTTCTAGTATTCATGCTCAAGGAGTCTGCAAAATCTTAAACCTTCTTTGATAACTCCGATTTTTGTCAGCCTAGAGCTGCTGAATTTGTTTATTCAAGATTTCTTTTGTACTATAAATCATGAAAATTTCAGTTTGACAAATTCTAATATAATCGTGGCTGCACATTTTTGTTGCGGAAAACTCAAATTTCAAACTTAAATGTGAAAGAAAAGTTGCGCAAACTATAGAGTGAATTTAACACAATGGCAAACTGTGTAGCTGAAGTTCTTCAACTGAATCAATGAAAGACAATCAGTGCCAGGCAGCTGCTATAAAGGCTAATAGTATAGAAAAAATAATGTCTGTGTTGGACCAGGATCTGGGGGGGCCCTGGGACAGCAGCACCGGTGGACCCCAGGCTCCCCAGTCTGACCCTGAGCGTGGCTAGGCAGGAATACAAATGAAGACTTGCACTGGGTTAGGGTTGGGTGTGGGTGCTGCTGGGCCGGGATAGGGTCGGGTGTGGGTCCAGATTTGGGTGAAAAGCACATCACTTTTAGTAACATTGGGTTGCTCTTGAAACACTGCTCTAGTCCCCTGGGTATGACTAGTGGATTCCTTGAGAATTACCTTATGTCTAAATATAATGGTAGTCATTCAGTTGCCATATGTAGACATGACGGTACCATGTTTTAAAAATAAAATTACAACTTTTTCTGCTTTCAGGAACCCAGCACAACCCAAGAATGATACAGACCCGGAATCCTACAACCCCCAATGAATGAAATAGAGACGTCTATGTATGAGAATGTGCCATATGAAGATACTATATAGCAGGAATATCCAACTCACAATCATCCCTATTGTGTTGAACTTCAGCTCCCAGCAGCCTCAGCTAGCAGCACTCATGACTTGCAGTTCATTACACAATTGGGTGAGCAGTGGGTGATATCCCTTCTCTGTAGTCTGCATGAAGTATGGAGCCTTCCAGATGTTTCTGCACTTTTGCCAAAAGCTCGGAGGCATGAAGCAAAGCTAGATCCTTGGGATGGAGGTAGCTGATTCACCATGGCTGAAATATTATACCCTGGCAGATTCCCAAGTGCTTTTATTGTATACAGCCACCAATAAATGCCCTTGTAGGGAGGTAAAAAATATTTTTATATAGATATGGTATAGCGTAATGCATCATTTGGCCAGTGGGTGGCAGTAACAATGGACAGGAAGCTCCTGGAAAGTTTCTAGAATGGGGAAGGTCCTAGGACCTGAAACATGTTTTCGGGAGTGAAGTAGGAGGAAGAGCTTCTTAGCCTGATCGGGATGTATGAGTGAACATCTGAGAAGCCTGTACCAACCTCCCAGGCCAAGGGGTATCAGGCTGCTCTTGGTTAGGGCTTAATTAAACCTAGTTAGGTTAGGAAGCAATCTGTGGAACCAGAAAAGAGGATAATGGGAGTTAAGCATGTGGAGGACTCGAGTAAGCCATAGAAACCTGCAGTAGAGGCAAGAAAGTGGTTATGCAGTCTAGCAGGTGAACCCACAGGAAAATTGTAGCCCACACATTGTTTCAGAGAGAGAGAGGGGGGAGGGCTTGAATGTGCTTAAAGAGGTAGTTGACCTTTGAATTCAGTTTTAGTATGATGTAGACAGATATATTCTGAGACTATTTTATGAGTTTTTTATTACTTATCTTTAGTTCAGCAGCTCTTCTATTTCGAATTACAGCAGTTATCTGGTTGCTAGGGTACAATTTATCCCTGCAACCAATCAGCAGATGAATAGAAGAGGGGCTGAATAGACAGATAAGTAATACAAAGTAAGCCTTGCAGACCAATTGTGGTTTTTTGACAGGCGGGGTCAGTAACCCCCATTTGAGAGCTAAAAAGAGGAAGAATAGGAAGGCAAATAGTTATATAAAATAAAAAATTAAGACTAATTGAAAGGTTGGTGTAGGCCATTCTATAACCAGGGTCGGAAAATAACAGCCCAGACCTGCTCCCCCAATCTGCTGACCCCCCAAAAAATGCACATGCGTGCCTCACGCCAGCTTTCGTGCATGTGCGTGGGGGCCCCAGAAGTTTGGAACCCAGTGGGCCCCCAATAGTCCAGTCCGACCCTGTCTATTACATACTAAAAATGAACTTAAAGCTGAACTACTATTGTAGTTAGTATATAGTCACACTAACCAGAGGCACCAGGGCTGGGAATGGCTATGCTGTTTGTTCATGATTGTTAAGAACTGCCACAATAAATTTCCAGTGTTTTGCTCAGTACAAGGATGTGTGTTCTTTTCATAAAAACAAACTAAAATAGGGAATTTTTGCAGAAAAGTACAACACCAAGCACCCAATAAAGTCCCTTGGCTGCAGGAATGGAAGGTGTCTTGTTGAAGACATTAAGGACCAGGGAGATGATTACTGAACTGACCTTCTATTATTAGTGACAAGAGAATCTGTCCCATATCATATTCACAAAACTTGCGGGAAGCGACAAAAACTTGACAAAATTGGGTTTTTTTACCGTGATTTTTTTTTAACACAAAATACAGTGGAATCAACTAGTGTTTTTTTCACAACAACTAATTTTACGCAAAATATCAAGTTAATGGGAGCTGTGATTTTTCAAGGCAAAATTCTGCAGCAAAATTTAGCAGTAGTTTCTCAAAATGTGGAATTTCGCCACAAATCAGTGCCTTTCGCACACTAGGAGCAGTTTTATCAGGAACTAATTAACCTGCCTTTATGTTTTTACAATGTTGGAGGAAACTAGATAGAACTTGGGACCCCAGGACTGAAAAGCAGCAGGGTTAACCACTGAGTTTAGTGCTATGCCTCCAATCTATGTAGACCATGCCCAGGACTAAATACACCCACCCACCCAATTCTTGACCATTGCTGTCCAAATATTTCCATACAGTGGGGCAATTATTCACTATACTTCATGATCAACCCCATTATAATAAAATTATATTGCCATCAAAGAGGTCAGTAGATTTCATAAACTGGGGGTCATACAAAATCTCCTGGAGGACCACATCCTACCCACGGGCCTTCAGTTGGAAAGTCCTGTTCTTGACTAAGCCAGGAAGAATGGGGCAGTTACTGGTCAAAAATCCATTGTATCTATTTCAGAACTACAAGTTCTATGATAACATAGGGAAACTGTACCAACCTAAATAAATAATTGGCACCACCTAGCAGATCTGGACTGGGAGTCAAAATAGGCCCTGGCATTCCAAGTACTCAAAGGCCCGAATAATCCTCCTCCAGCCCACTTAATAGTTATTTTCTATGGGACCTTACAGCTGCCCCTCTGGCATTTGCCAGAACCCAAATATTGCCAGTCTGGGCCTGCCACCTGGTGAATTTGGCTTTACAAATGGAGCCAGATTCTATTCGAGAACTAAGCTTTGATTTGGGTTTCGTCCTAAAATGCCATTCATATGAACCATTCATTATTTCTCTCCGTGTTTTCACCATGTTAGAAAAAACAAGCACCCAAGTCAAGGCACAATGCCATAGCTTCAAAAGAAGAATAAACAGGAAATTGGCAATTTTTTTCTTAAAAATAGTGGTTTTTGAATAACCACATCCTGGAGGCATCCTCTCAGGTTAGAATTCAAGAGCAAATAGAGAAATACAAAAAACAAATGAGATAAAGTTCACCCTGGTCCTGACCAACAATACATTCATCAGGTGTGTAAGATCACTCTCTACCTCAGCGTTTGTGGGGCAGAAGCTATTTTGTGTTAGTTACACCTATTACACCTAGTACAGTTGAGAAATGTGCTACACCCCATAGACCACAAACAAGAATGTGTTAAGCTATTTTTAGTGTTATTAGTTGGAGACTATTTTGAAAACTATCAAATGGGTCCAAATCATGTGGTTCTTTGTTAAAATTAGTCACCGTATTGTTTAGAATGGTACTAGTTTAACTGGAGGGAAACAGCTACACAGCAGTATTCAAAAAATCAACAGTCTCAACCTGGAAACTGCAAACCTGTATGTCTGACATTTTTAGCAGCATCCACTGCACCTTGCTCTGAAGTCACACTTACTATGCACAAATTCATTGGCATAGTAGGCACCCTAACAAGTCCAGACTGGCAATCTGTAGATTATGGCAAATGTGGAGGTGTATTGACACTAAATATGGCATGATGCAAGTGCCCCTGTATGGCATTCAAACGGGTGCAAATTTATACTAAGCAACATCTCCCCAATAAGTAAACTATATTACAGGTATAGGATCCCTTATCCGGAAACCCGATATCCAGAAAGCTCAGAATTACGGAATGGCTGTCTCCCATAGACTCCATTTTATCCAAATAATCCAAAATTTTAAAAATGATTCCCTTTTTCTGTGTAATAATAAAACAGTCGCTTGTACTTGATCCCAACTAAGATATAATTAATCCTTATTGGAAGCAAACCCAGCCTATTGGGTGTATTTAATGTTTAAATGCATTTCTAGTAGACTTAAGGCATGAAGACCCAAATTACGGAATGATCCATTATCCGGAAAACCCCAGGTCCCGAGCATTCTGAATAACAGGCCCCACACCGGTATTGTCTTTTTTTTTATCAAATTCACAAATTTTAACAATATTACATCATTACTTTATATTGCATGTCTTTATTTTGCTTCAAACTTTTATTATGTTCCCTCATAATCACTCCACTGGGAGACACTTAATCTATAAGCATGTCTTTTGAACAGTAAAACACATGGTTACCCAAAAAAACCTCCATGGAGACAACCCTGTTATTAGAACTGCACTCATGACCACAACTGTGAACCCAGGCCAACTGGCTTTGTTGGAGCCTTACTGAAGGCACCAATGACACCCAGAGGACAGAAGTCTCCTGCTCTACAGGGCAAAGGCATCAAAGTCATAGCCTACTGCCCAATCCTATCTGAGTTCTTATTCTTTCCCACCCATGTTGGTTCCAACAAATGGAATCGGTCAGTTCTAGGCTGGCTGGTGCAGAGGCCATGGCCCAAAGTGGAACAGTTCTTGAGACATCTAGACCAGCTGGAGAGATGCCCAACCAAGCTTCTCTGCTAAACACTGCTCTAAAGAACCTCTGTGGGGACCCTGACTCATTCCCAGCTGAAATAGACACACTGCAGTGGAACACTGAACATGTAGGAGGTTATTTATCAAAGGTAGAGTTGATTTTTACCCGAAAAAGTTAAAAAAAAAGTTTTCAGTCAAAACTTAAATTTTTGGGTAAGTAAAAAATCGAGTTTTGAGAGATTTATTATACCCTGAAGTTGGAAATAGATTGAATCTGAAAATACACCAGCTAAAACCTGTTGAGGTCTTGTAGAAGTCAATGTTAGAGGTCCCTTGAACCATTTGAAGATGTTTGTAGCCTTGATGATGTTTTGAGTTTTTTTCGGCGGGTTTTGCTCGAAAACTCTATCAATTTGAGTGATTCAATTTTTTTTCACCAAAAATTCGTAAATTCGAGTTTTTCACCCCGACTACATTGATTCCAGTTTTTTCACAATCAAGTTTTTTCATAGATCAGAAAATATTCAAGTTGTGTGTTCATTCGAGGAATAAAAAAAACCTTACAAACTTCTAAAACTCAACCTTTGATAAATATCCCCCTTTTAGTGACAAATCTGGATGAGTTCTTTGGAAACCACCACACCTGGAGACCCTCAGTCAGAGGTAGAATTTACTTGTCACCTTGTCACCAAAAACATACATCTTATTGGTTGCTGTGTGTTACTGCTACCTGGCAAACTTAGTGCCCTTTATTACATATGGAGGTTGATCTTTTTACAAATATTTTTTACACAAATATCATCAACACATTTTAATTGACAATTGCTAGACATTCCACTGGACATTCATTAAGATAGGCAATTACAATTTTTTATGGCTTAGTACATATACAGAATCATATACGAGAAGGAACTCCTTCTATACTTCCCCTTTTCGATATAAAACTGCCTAATATCTGATTAACGGCTTCCTATATGCTAATATGCTGACGTTTGATTAAAATAATGTGCTGAACTTGCGGAACTTTCCAGTGAAGCCCATGGTGCTTTTCTGTCAACACTTCTTATTTTTAACTACTTCACTAAGCAATATTGTGGCGTTTATACAAATGGCCTGTAGATGTCACTGTGCTCAAGACTTACTGTATACTGTGCATACCTTCTATACAGCTTGTGGTGTTAGAGTTGCTTCCTGTTGTGTAATGGCTGCATGAGTCTGCTAATAAAGCAATGTTATACTCTACTCATCCTCGGTTACCAAAACATAACAACTATAGAATGTATTTATGGGCCCATTTACTAACAATCGAATTCGTTTTTTTCCACAAATCTCTAAAAATGTGTGGCCTTCTTTTTTTTAAAAAAAAAAAAAACTCTATAAATTGAGTTTTATTAAGGGGGTTATTTATCAAAGGTGGAATTTTAGAGATTTTTGTACACCTTGGATGAACTCACAACTCGAATGGTTTATAATGTAAGAAGAAAAATCTAAAACGTTTTGGTTAAAAACCTGAAAACTCAAATTCATTGAGTTTTCGGCAGGAAAAACTTGAATTGATTGAGTTTTAGGGCAAAACCCTCCAAAAAAATGCATGAAGGTTTCAAACACCTTTAAATGGTTCCAGGGACCTCTGCCATTGACTTCTATGTGACCTTGACAGGTTTTAGCTGGTGTATTTTTGGATCCAAGATATTTCCAGCTTCGGGGTGTAATAAATCTCAGAGAGAGCTGCTCTGATCCTATTGGACCGTTTTAAATCAATTCGGACTTTTAGAGGTTATCCTATTTTTTCTGATAGGAGGAAACTTTTAGAGGTTTTTAAGATATTTTTAGTGTATCGTTCAGAGTTATTTTCGGTTTGTACTTTTTTTTTATTTGGGTCTTTTAATAAGTCATGACATCTGAGAGAATGACTTTACTTGGACTTTCACAAACCTCTAAAACCACTAAACTCTGACCTTTGATAAATCGGCTTCCACTTATCTGTGTATAAAGTCAATAGAACTCACAGGATCAATTCCTGCCCTAACAATAGAGAAATGAAAGATTAGATGCAGCCAGATGTCTTGTAACCGGACCAACTGTATCCTCACTCACTTACCAATCACTCTATTTCTACGGGCCATGCACTATAACGGGTCTATTTATTAAAAGTCAAGTTTTGTTTTCTCTAAATATTTGAGTTTTTAGAAATGTATTATGCCCCAAAGCAGCAAAAATTCAAATTGGAAAATACTCCAGGTAAAACCTGTCGGGCAGATAATGCTCCTAGGGACTTAGAAAAAATTATAGCTAGAATCTTGGGAGCAACTCCACCCTCTATACAATTTCACCTTTCTCAATTTTAACCAGAGATCGATAACCAGGGTTTTTTTAATTGTGACCATAAGGATTAACTCTCAGATTTTAATTAATTTATGCACTAATCACTAAATGGAATGGTGAACTAATTGATTGCACATGGCACTTTATTAAACAGAGCATATAAAAATTAATCAACTTCAAATTAATTGCACAGGTCACTTTATATTTATGAATTATAATTGTTAACCCTTATTGGCTAAATTGGTTAAGAATATTGAGAGTGAATTGAATTTTTTTGAATGAACTTGAATCCTCACAAGACAAACGGCACCTTTAATCATAAGTGATTTAATAGGCAGTAACGAACTCCCAATCTTTAGTTCAACTGGCTACTGACCGTATGGGTTAAACTGGAATAAAATAACGGACAATACCAAGTGTAAAGGTTCTTATTAGAATTAATTGTTAAAGGTCATACTCTGCACAGAAGAGTCAGGTTCGCTAGACTTTAAATAATAAGCAACTTTGTAACGTGTTAATCTGGTGTTATCAGTTCATTTCAAAGATTGTCAACATAGTTTCTGTTTGGGTTATTGTAACAATTAAGGTTTCCTTTTTAAATTGCATAACAAACTGAAACTAATCTTGGAGAGAGGTGGGTGAAATACAGAGGTGTAGTGTTGATACAGTTACCAAACAAGGTTCCTTTTTTCTTTTCTTTATTATAACTAACCGATACCTTGCGTGACTGCAGAGTCTGAGTATTTATTTATTGGTGTAAGAGTTAACTTTTCTTCTAATAAAAAAAGGGCAGATAAAGCTGTCGATATTGGTCCTGTAGAAGAATTCGGCAATGTATCTGCATGGGGGGTTCCAACTAGGCTTTGCCGAATTTGACCCATTTCGCTTCGGCAAAAATTTGCCGCCAACGCCCATTAAAGTCTATGGACGTCAAAAAAATTTTGACACACAGCTAAATTTTTTTGACACGCACCGCCATCTATGGGCGCAATTTCC
This sequence comes from Xenopus petersii, assembly GCA_038501925.1. Lineage (NCBI taxonomy): Eukaryota > Metazoa > Chordata > Amphibia > Anura > Pipidae > Xenopus > Xenopus petersii. The sequence continues at coordinate 5,868,706 of CM076674.1, read as the reverse complement.
GCGGAGAAACAAGGCGAAAAAATTTGCCCACCCTAGTTCCAACGGGTCTTCCCAATCTGGCCCACACCATAGTAAAAAGGCCACACAGTCAGCGCTAAAATCAGTAAACCCCCCCACAAGTTATAAAAAGCCATTGGTGGTCAGAACCCCATTATAACTTTATAAAAAACATTGTCGGCCAGGGTCCCACATAAACGTTTTTTAAAAAAACATTGGTAGTCAGGGCCTCCCTACAAGCTAAATAAATCATTGGTGATCAGGGCCCTCTATAAGTTAAAAAAAATACATTGGCTGCAGGGCCCCCATAAAACATTGGTAGTCAGGGCCTCCCTACAAGCTAAATAAATCATTGGTGATCAGGGCCCTCTATAAGTTAAAAAAAATACATTGGCTGCAGGGCCCCCATAAAACATTGGTAGTCAGTGCCCCCCTACAAGTTAAAAAAAATTAATTGGTGGCTAGGGTCCCCCATAAAAGTTTTTCAAAAAATGGCCCCTCCTTACAAGTTAAAAAGAAGCATTGGTGGCCAGGAGTTTAATACAATTAAAAAAAAACACATTGGTGTTCAGTGGAACTTACATTAGGCTCCTTTCGTGGCTTCGGGTCTTTTGTGGTTTTATTTATTTCTCTAAAACTCTAAAAATGTGAGATTTATTACGTGTAAAAACCACAAAAAATTCTAATACACAACTTCAGCAAGTAAAAGCAGTCGAGGTCCCAGAGGAGTCAATGGGAGCTGCACTTATACTACTGGACCTTTTTTTTTCAGTGGTTTTTGGATTTGATTTTTTTTTTTTTTGCTTGTAATTGCCAGAATAACTTTAATTTTCAGAGGTTTTAGAGATATTCGTATATTCGTATTGTTCAACACTTTTTTCTGTTTGTAGTTTTTATAGTCGGATCTTTTAATATCTTTCATGGCATTCTTGGTTTTAGAGAAAGAGAGTTTTATCGTGGATTAAAAAACTCTAATACTTGGGCAATTTGCAGTTGGTTTTCATTTTTTATTAGTAATTTTTGAATGATTTAGCTTTTATTCAGCAGCTCTCCAGTTAGAAATTTCAGCCATCTGGTTGCTAGGGCCCAACTTCCCTTAGCAACCATGTATTGATTTGAGAGACTGGAATATGAATAGGAGAGGCCTGAATAGAAAGATGAGTAATAAAAAGTAGCAATAACAACACATTTGTAGCCTTATGAATAGTGATGGGCGAATTTGCGAAAAATTTGCGAAACGGCGCCGGCGTCCCGTTTTTGACGCCGGCGCCCGTTTTTGTCGCCGGCCTCCATTTTCTGGAAAAAAATGTTTTTGACGCTGGCGAATTTTTCCCGCGAATTTTCGCGGGCATTTCGCAAATTTATTCGCTGGTGGCGAATCGCGCAAATTCGCCGCAAATTCGTGCCTAGCGAATAAATTCGCCCATCACTACTTATGAAGCATTTGGTTTTTTTTTTAGACGGGGTCAGTGACCCCATTTAAAAGCTGGAAAAAGTCAGAAGAAGCAGGCAAATAATTCAAAAACCATTAAAAAAAAAACAATTGAAAAGTTGCTTATAATCAGCCATTCTATAACATACTAAGGGGGTTATTTATTAAACCAAGAAAATCCGAAGAACCTGTGTTTTTTTAGTATAAAATTTTAAATACACATTTTTCGGAATTTATTATACCCCTAGGATGGAAAAAGTCAGAATCCAAAAATCCGGCATCTCAGACCTGCTGAGGTTGTACATAAGTCAATGGGAGACGTCCCAAAGATTTTTTTGATCTGCGATAGTATTCGTGCAAAAATCCGAAGTTTTGGAGGTTTTCAGGCAAAAATCCAGTTTTTGAGTGGAAATTCCGAAAATTTCGTAAAAATGTTTCCCCCAAATTTTCGGGAAAGTGTATTAATAAACAAGCCGAAAACAAAAACGGTGTGGATTTGGTCAGAGTTTCTTTCAGAAAATATTGAGATAAACATATAAGGGTCTACTCATAGAAACATTATTCCATTAAAAAATATCACATTAGAATAAACAATTTTTGTATATTAAAAGACTCCTGCGTTGCTGTGGATGTAGGTCTCATATTAACAGTTCCCTTGCGGTTTGCTGGGACTTCAGAGAAAATGATTTATAGTTCTTATGTGTCACCCATTGTGGTTTGCAGAGAGCGCCCGTGCTAAGGTGCTGCCTTGCATTGCCTGCATGTATGCGCCCGCTCCTCGTGTCTCTATATACACACACACACACACACAGACATACACACACACACACACACACACACACACACACGTACATACATACATATAATGTGCAATTTAATTTTAGCATAAAGACACTTCTAGTTGGTGATGGGCGAATTTATTCGCCAGGCACGAATTCGCGTGATTCGCGCCCAGCGAATAAATTCGCGAAACGCCCGCGAAAATTCGCGGTAAAAATTCGCCGGCGTCAAAAAAATTTTTCCGAAAAACGGACGCTGGCGTCACAAATGGGCGCCGGCGTCAAAAAAAACGGGCGCCGGCGTCAAAAACGGGCGCCGGCGTCAAAAACAAGACGCCGGCGCCGTTTTGCGAATTTTTCGCCGTTTTGCGAATTTCGCACGAAATTCGAGAATTTTTAGGCGAAGCGAAACGGCGCAAATTCGCCCATCACTACTTCTAGTTTATCATCATCATTATACTGTATCTCTATGGCGACAGCAATTTCCAATTCTATGGGAGTAACCGGGGTCCTCCCTACAAGTTAAAAAGAAAAACAGTTAAAAAAAAACTTAATTGACGGTCAGGGCCCCACCCCCTACAAAACATTGGTGGTCCCATAAAAAATTTAAAAAAAAAACAAACACACTTTTTACAATAAACAATATGAGAATTACACAATGAAATAGTAGTATTATAAGACACTGCTCTCAAGAGCTTGCAATCTAAAGTTCAGTACATATATAGTCATGATACCGGCACTCTCGACAAAACCATTAATGTGCCTGGGTGCAGAGTCATCAGATAATCTCTATCCATTCCAAGGATCCGCACTCACAGGACTTAAAATTTAATCCTGTTCTGCAATAAAGCTTTTTCAACTTTAAGCCCTGTGAATGCAGATTCTTGGAAATGGATATATATATATAGATATAGATATATATGTTAGGGTGTTTGGACACCAGATAGCAAAACCAATTGCAGATGCAAAAAAGGGAGAAAGTTATGACCAAGTTTCAACACTTTTTGCAAGACCCAGATTCACCCGAATAATATACAGGAATGGGACCTCTTAGCAACAGACAAAAGTTGTAAGTTTTTCTCCAAAAAGTAATAACGAAAATTTAGTTAAAAGTTTAAACCATTTAATAGGACATACAGGTGAGAGCCTGACTCGTTTCGTGCCTATTGGGGCACTTACTCATAGGCTGTGAGAAAGTGCCCCAAAAAGGCACAAAAATAGTCAGGCTCTCATCTGTATGTCCTAATAAATGGCTTAAACTTTTAACTAAATTTTCGTTATTACTTTTTGGAGAAAAACTCACAACTTTTGTCTGTTGCTACTTGTTTATGCACCTGTGGACTGGGGTGAACGGTGAGTATATTTTTCTCCCCTTACTTTCATTTCCCCTGTTATTAGATACTAATTCATAGTAGTGTTGTTATTGGCAATTTGCATCAATTTTGTTTTTTAATGGGATCTGCTCAGGACTTGGGGTTTTCCGGATAAGGGATCATACTGCAATTTGGATCTTCATACCTTAAGACTACTAGGAAATGATGTAAACATTAAATAAACCCAATAGGATTGTTTTGCCTTCAATAATGGGATCAAGTACAAGCTACTGTTTTATTACAGAGAGGAAATTATTTTTAAAAAAATGTGGATTTTTTGGAGAAAATGGAATCTCTGCATAATTCAGAGCTTTCTGGATAACAGGTTTCTGGATAACAGATCCCATACCTGTATACTACTCAGACTTGAATAGGTTTTGGATTTGTTATTTGGCTGAATCTTGTGTGATTTTGGCTCATACCTCGTTGCTACTTGACCTTTATTTGGGTTTACTTTTATTAACAGCCCTGCAAAAATGTTGAGGTCTTATATTGAACCCCTGCAGCTGTGTATTAGGTCTCACCCCCATAATTAGCTGTTCGGGAAGATTCTAGAGGCAATGACGACAGTCATGAAATATCTACAGGGCACGTTATTTTTTTTTTTATTTTTTTTTTTAAAAGTGGTAAATTATAATAATGACAAAAATGTAACATAAGGTTCATTACATGAAAAGGCAAAACTTTCTAAATACGTATAGTTTTATTCCCAGCTCTGTTTCAGAATTACTTGAGTTTCTATTTACTCTCCCCACTTCCAGCAATCGGTCTCAGTTGCTTCTTCTGAAAGACGATTATTTAATAGGTCTTTACTGATGTATTTACCGTCACTTGATTCTTTTAGAAACAAACTTTTTTTTGACAATGACTACATTTCTCATTTCATTGAGATGAAATTTCTAATTGTTTTTTTTTTCACGGTAGATACATTTTAATACTTGAAAAAAAAGTTTATAGCAATAATTCTTAAGAATAAATTTTTATTTCTCTATAACTTTTTTTTTTTACACTAGTTGGGGGGCAGGTGAAAATGAAATAAAACGTTTGAAAGCAAAGAGTTTTTTTGGAAGAAAAAAATGTAATATAAGACATATGTTGTAGGAATGTTTTAACAGGGATCAAGATGAAAATCAGATAAATACGGACCAGTAAGTATGACACAATTTTAAAAGGGATATTAATAAATACTTGAAATTACAATAATTCATAATTAGGTAAGATTATTGGGGCAAATGGTTGGATATTGTAATGGAGCTGAATAGATGATGGCAAATGGGAAGGAAACGTAATGAAATTGTTGGTTTTGCTGTATAAATACAAATATACACATTCACAAATAGCCGTCAGTAACGGGAGCCGAGCTTTAGAGAAATGTAGGAAGATTCAGAGGGTTTAAGAAAATGAATTATTATTTAGAAAAGAATAAAGCCGTTATTATATAATTAAGGGTAACAATATTGCCAAAAAAACACATGATAAAATGTATACAAGCAGATCGGCAGGAGGTGATTGGGATAAAGTTGAATGTTCTAATTTTAGGGTAAATTCTGCATTTTAAGGTTTGTAATTGCATAAAAAAATCAATATTTGAAAATTGACACTATTTTTTTTGCAGTTAAACGGTGTGAGCTTCTGCCTCTTTTTTTTAGAAATGTGTAGTATCCGATTGAAAATGAAGTTGCAATCTTTTTTTCCTATACAGGATATTTTTGGGGCTTTGTTCTTAGCACAGGAAACGCATGGAGAGAGAGAAGCCTAGAATAGTGGAGTAGGTGAGATTGAAGTGCCAAAATGAAGAACAACAATTTGTTTTCAGTGTGACCCGCCCCTGCGCTTGTATTGGTGGGTGTTGAGTACAAAGCACCTGTGTGTATAACCACAACATAATATGTTTACATATTAAGAACTTATATTTTCAACCCCCTACGCACTCTGCCCACACATTCTTTGGCACTGCCATCCTTCAGCTGGACCTGCATCTGTTACTGATTTGCCAGTTCTAATAGAGCCATGGCGGACGTTACTCCTTTTTATGATGAATATGCTCTTTATGATAATGACACAGAACCCTTCTGCCAGAATGAGAATTTGCCTCATGGCCAGTGGATTCTCCCTGCCCTCTACCTGTTCTTTTTTTTCTTTGGCCTTACTGGCAACGCTGTGGTGATCGCCATTGTGTCCAAGCGGAGCTCACGCCGGGCAGATATTTTCATTCTCAACCTTGCCATCTCTGACTTGTTCTTTGTGCTAACTCTGCCATTTTGGGCTTCTTCGTTGGCGCTGGGCGGACAATGGCCCTTTGGGATCCACCTGTGCCGTGCCAGTGGATTTATTATTGCAGTTACACGCTGTGCCAGCTCCTTGCTAATGGCCATCATGAGTGTTGACCGGTACCTGGCTGTGATTGGGGGACACAGGATTCATCCTTTCCGCACACGGACCTGCTCCATGGGGGCTTGCTGCATCATTTGGTTTATCTCCCTTGTAAGTGGCATCCCACCTCTGATGTTTCGGCACCTGGAGCAGATGGTATGTGTAGAATCCTCTGAATCAGTGCTCAGCACGGGCATCAAGTTGGCGACTCTGTTCTTGACATTTGTCCTTCCACTAACTGTGGTCCTGTTTTGCTACAGCTGCATGGCTAAACATCTCTGGAACTATTTTGGAGGCCATCAGAATGTTGCTACAAGCAAACTGAAGCCTCGGCGTAGGCATAGCTGGCTCCGTATAGTCTCATGTGTTGTTGCTGCATACTCATTGTCTTGGTTGCCATATAATACCCTCAGTGCTGTAACACTGGTTGACCAACTTGGAGAAAGCTTGTCCTGCCACACTTTAGTTATAATTAACCAAGCTCTCAGTGCTACAGCTGCCATTGCCTTTGCCAACAGTTGCACCAACCCCCTCATCTACTCCATCCTAGATGCTGGCTTTAGGCACAGGACAAAGCAGGCTTTGCCCAGGATTTTCCCCATGTGCAGTGCAGTTTTCAATCGGTCCTTCCCTGGCTGGAGCCAACAATCTACTGTTGCTAGCACAGAGAGTAGCAGCTCCTACACACTGAATACATCAAAGGCCGTTGCGAATGCCAATAAAAAGGAAGGGTCAAACACAACAGAGATCACAACATGGCACATGCCCAACACACCGGCATCATTGTGATGGACTAGAATGTCTACAATGTTCTGACTGTCCAGGACTAAGGAACGTGAAAATGTCTGCAAGTAAATGGCTTTGCTTTATGTGTATAAAATCATTATATCATTTGCCCTAGAGTTACGTGTGTGTGTAAAGCATCACTCACTGAGCATATTAGTCAATATATTGACTTGTATATTCCTTGAATATGTTTTGCTCTGTACAGAATGTAAAGTGACAAAGCATTAAAAAGTTTTAAATCGACTTACCTTCAGTGGATGTTATGGCTTTTTCTTTGGTTCCAAACAACAGAGGGATGAGCGTGGAATCCCATGATGCCGGCATTAACTAGTTGGTTGTGTTTGTAGAGATTTGGAGTAGGTCATTGGTTAAGACAGATGGGGCCATACAAAGAATGCTGGGTGCATTGTGCTGTCCATGCAAGGTCTTCAATCTATGGTAATGATGTTGATGAACTGCATCTCCCAAGATCACCGTAATGTTGAGGGTAATGTCCAGTGCATTATTCCCAGGGGTCCATAGCCAAATTTGAAACTATGGCATCCTTGTGTAGCCTTTGGAACAATCTCCCTGTTGGTTGTGGCTGACATGATGTTTGTGTTAGTCCCACAGGGGGATTTTGATATAAAAGTAGCCTGAACAAGGCACCACCCATCCACCTAATGGAATTCCTGCTGTTCACGATCTAAAACTCCCAGCATGCTCCTCGTCCACATTCCCAGAATCCTCAGCTGGCCACTGGGGGAATAGCAAAGGGTGATAATTCAAACATGTAGGAGAGACAACAAGGTGTGATACAATGGCAAGGTCTTCTGTAGAAGCCAATGCTTGGATGAAGGGACAGCAAATGGGGGGGAAAGTCGAGAGTACAAAAGCCATATGAAGGGCTATTGCTGCATTACAGACTGATGCTCAGAGATGTAACAGCAGGAGGCAGCACTGAGTTAAGTATTAGCAAAGGACATGACAGGGTGCAGTACAGGGTGCAGACCAGCAGGAGGCATATGAACCATATGATAAGAATGGGTGGCTCTCCAAGGATTCTGGGAATCACAGTTTCCTCGGCCATAACAAAAATTAATGAAATATCCGGTTCTTTCTTTCCTATTTAATCTGAAAACGGTGTATTCACTGGATAAAAAAATTCTATATAATAATAGATATACAGTAGATAGATGAGCTTACACTCCATATAGAGATACAGAAGACCTCAAACCTAATATACAGACACAGAATTACACACGAGAAAAATTAATTCAAACTGCAACTGCACAAACCATGTATTAGTTCTCTGGATAGGATCTCTGGAATAAATCAAACGATTCAATTGACTAAGGGAGGACTAAGAGAGAGAGAGAAGAGCTAACATTTGATATACAGACAAAGGAAGAAGAGCTTATATGCTATATACAGATATGCACAGAATAATTCACACAGAGAGTGACAACCCTCACTCAATGTACATATATAGATAGAAGAGCTTACACTCTATACACGGATACAAGGAGAAAAGTTATTTCTTGATATACAAAGGAAGAAGAGATTCCACTCAATGTGTACAGACAGGGAGAAAACCTCACACTCTATTTTGAGATACACGGAGAAGAGCTCACACTTAATATTTATATTCAGGGAGAAGAGCTCACACTTAATATTTATATTCAGGGAGAAGAGCTTACACTTAAGGGGTTATTTACTAAACTCCAAAGGATGGAAAAGTCCGAATCAGAAAATCCGGCATATCCGACCTGTCGAGGTTGCATATAAGTTAATGGGAGAAGTCCCAATGGTTTTTTGATGTGCGCTGAAGCGTAAAAATAACCCGAGCTGATTTGATCAAGTTTGTAGCACAAAATGTTGAGATAAAATCGGACTTTGTTAAATAACCCCCTTAGTGTACAGGGAGAAGAGCTTACACTCGATATACAGATACAGGGAGAAGACCTTACACTCGATGTACAGAAACAGGGAGAAGAGCTTACACTCGGTATACAGATGAAGGGAGAAGAGCTTACACTGAATATACAGACAGAGAGAGTAGAGCTTACACTCGATATACAGATACAGGGAGTAGAGCTTACACTGATAACAGGGAGAAGAGTTTATGCTCAATATACAGATAGAAGAGCTTATACTTGATATACAGATACAGGGAGAAGAGCTTACAATCAATATATAGAGATACAGGGAGAAGAGCTTACACACAATATACAAATACAGGGAGTAGAGCTTACACTCAATATACAGACACAGGGAGAAGAGCTTACACTCGATATACAGATACAGGGAGAAGAGCTTACATTCGATATACATATACAGGGATAAGAGCTTACACTCGATATACAGATACAGGGAGAAGAGCTTACACTCAATATACAGATACAGGGAGAAGAGCTTACACTCGATATACAGATCCAGGGAGAAGAGCTTACACTCGATATACAGATCCAGGGAGAAGAGCTTACACTCGACATACAGATACAGGGAGAAGAGCTTACACTCGATATACAGATAGAGGGAGAAGAGCTTACACTCGATATACAGATACAGGGAGAAGAGCTTACACTCGATATACAGATACAGGGAGAAGAGCTTACACTCGATATACAGATACAGGGAGAAGAGCTTACACTCGATATACAGATACAGGGAGAAGAGCTTACACTCGATATACAGATCCAGGGAGAAGAGCTTACACTCGATATACAGATCCAGGGAGAAGAGCTTACACTCGACATACAGATACAGGGAGAAGAGCTTACACTCGATATACAGATAGAGGGAGAAGAGCTTACACTCGATATACAGATACAGGGAGAAGAGCTTACACTCGATATACAGATACAGGGAGAAGAGCTTACACTCGATATACAGATACAGGGAGAAGAGCTTACACTCGATATACAGATACAGGGAGAAGAGCTTACACTCGATATACAGATACAGGGAGAAGAGCTTACACTCGATATACAGACACAGTGAGAAGAGCTTACACTCGATATACAGACACAGGAAGAAGAGCTTACACTTGATATAAAGATACAGGGATACAGGGACACTAGGTTTGTAAATCAGATTGAGGGTGAAGAGTAGACGGAATATTTGCTGAGTTCTCTGTACCTTCTCTCTGAGCAGCTGGTACCAGTGCCAAGGACTGACTGGGCTGCACTCTATGTAATACCCTGCGTGACTGTCATCTCTGACTGCCTGGTGAGAACCTGACCTTCCTGTCACCTTGATGATTCATTTGGCACCAGTGCTGTTACCCATGTCGGCTTTCCATTCTGAATCACTTCTTACTTTGCCACCCCACAAGTGGTGCAGTTTGTGTGTGATGCATCTGTTTCCCACGCTCAGCCCGGGGTAACGACGGGGGCACCAACCACCCTGCCCAGACTCTCAGACTTTCCCACCAACACTTCTTCTCACTGACCTTTCCATACACAGACAGTGCAGTGATCTGCTCAGTGGCTTCAGCTATTTATCAGGCAGGGGAGAATTAGCAGCATCATTTAGAAAGTAAATTCACCCCAAAAAGGTGTCAGCCATGAAGACAAAAATACAGGAAATTATTGGTAACGAATTAACGAATTCATAAGAAATCCCCAAAGCTCTGCAATTTTATCATCGGAGGGTGAATTTGAAATAAAAGGATAGGATTGATAAATAAGGAAAAATGTTTTTTTTGCCACTTGTGTTTTTAAGTTGCTCCAGGGGTGGGGAAACATCATCCCAAATAAATCTGAAGGTTAGGGAGGCTACCAGTTATAGGCTTTCTATTAGAAAACATATTATTAGGGATGCACCGAATCCACTATTTCCTTTGTGAAAGATTCGGCCGAATACCAAACCGAATCCGAACCCTAATTTGCATATGCAAATTAGGGGTGGGAAGGGGAAAACATTTTTTACTTCCTCGTTTTCTGACACAAAAGTCATGCGATTTCCCTCCCGCCCCTAATTTGCATATGCAAATTAGGGTTCGGATTCGGTTCGGCCAGGCAGAAGGATTCGGCCGAATCTGAATCCTGCTGAAAAAGGCCGAATCCTGGCCGAATCCCAAACCGAATCCTGGATTCGGTGCATCCCTACATATTATTACAGGTATGGGACCTGTTATCCAGAATGTGCAGGACCTGCGGTTTTTCGGATAATGGATCTTTCTGTAAATTGGATCTTCACAGCTTAAAGGAGAACTAAAGCTTAAAGGACCAGTAACCAAATTTTTTTTAAAAAAAAAATTGACGGTATACATTGAAAAAAACCCACCAAGATAAATTAAACTTTAAAATTGCAAAGCCTTTATTAAAGGAGAAGGAAAGGTGTTAAAAGAATACAATACCTTCAATACTAGGGCCACTTTTGTGCCTCCCGAACTGCTATAGTAGTTTATCCATATGGACATTCTTTATCCAGTTACAGTTTTTCAAACTCTACTGAGTTGCATGACTAGACTGTGCCATTTCTTGGGTAAACTAAGTAACAGGACACTGAGCTGGGGGAATATGTTACCGACTATATTAGGGCTGAGCTTTTGACAGAATATTGTTTGGAGACTTTCCTTCTCCTTTCAGAAATAACTTACCGAAACTCCCCTTGTGCTCCTCTTCAGAAAAGGCAATCGAAATCCAGCGTGCGGCGCTTGATTTCTCCTCCCTGCCTTCCTTATAGGAGATAGCCAGGGAGGAGAAATTGAGCGCCGATCGATGGATCGTCGCACTGTCGCCTTTTCTGAAGAGTTTCGGTAAGTTATTTCTTAATAAAGGCTTTGCGATTTTAAAGTTTCATTTGGTTTCATTTGTCTTGTTGGTTTTTTTTTTTCAATGTATACTAACAATTTTTTTTTTTTTTAAAAAATGTTGATGTTACTGGTCCTTTAATTGAGGAAGTAGGTAGAAATGTTGTACATGATGTTTTGTGCTTCTCTACCAGCCCAAGGCAACCACAGCCCTTTAGCAGTAAAGATCTGTGTCTCTAAAGATGCCCCAGTAGCTCCCCATCTTCTTTTCTGCTGATTCACTGCACATGCTCTGTGCTGCTGTCACTTACTGAGCTTAGGGAGCCACTCACAATATACAGTACACATAGAATAGAAATGTCACAATATAAGGCTGATTAGTAATTAATACACATAATTACTACATGGCAGCACAGAAACCAGTGCAATTAGCATCAGAATTGAATAATCAGCAAACCTGTAGCATCAGCTTATATTACAGCCAGGGAAGCTCATTTTCTGCTGGATAATTAGTGACGAGCCCTAAGCTTAGCTTCTCAACAGCCAATCAGAGCCCACTGAGCATGTGAGTGTCACAGACACTTTCCAAGATGGTGACCCCCTGTGACAAGTTTGAAGTCCTGGATCATTGCTGCTATTGACAAGCTGAAACTTTAGCCTCGTGCAATAAATTCACTATATAAAATAGGACATTTTTAGCCATATTCATTTTTAGGGTTTAGTTCTACTTTAAGTCTACTTAAAAATCATATAAACATTAAATAAAGCTTTAATGCTTCCAATAAGGATTAATTATATCTTAGTTGGGATCAAGTACAAGTGACTGTTTTATTATTACACAGAAAAAGGAAATCATTTTTAAAAATTTGGAATATTTGATGAAAAATTGAGTTTATGGGAGACAGCCTTCCTGTAATTCAGAACTTTCTGGATAATGGATTTTGAGATACTGAATCCCATACCTGTATAAGAATGTATAGCAGTTATTCTCTTTTTGGGGATGGCTAAACTTTCCTAAATCTTCATTATTCTCTGCCATGAATATTTAAAAATACAAACATTTGTCCCCCTTCGCTGAGCCAGAGCTTAACCTCCTGCACTAGAAATTGTTTGTTTGACTTACTTCTAGAATACAGATGCAACCAAACAATATTAAGGGGGTTATTTATCAAAATCTGAATTTTTCTGATGTTTTGTATAAAAAAGTATGACCAAACTAGAATTCACGAGTTACCCTTATTTATCATTAAAAAAACGGATCAGGAAAAAAGGCAACTTTTTCGGAGTGTTTCACGAAGACCTCGACTTTTTCGGACTGTTGCATGAAAACCGCAACTTTTTTCGGATTTCACTCCCAAAAAATAAAAATTTTGGGTGAAATCTCCGGAATAGCCCAAAATGTCCGGATTTTCGTCTGGAACCTAGCACAGGCTGGAATATTTTCAAATTGCAAATAGGACATCTGTCATTGACTTCTACAGGAATTTGGATTTGGAATTTTTGCATCTTTGGGTTATAATAAATCTTGAAAAAGTTGAGGTTCCTCCCCCCTAAAAAGAAATCTAAACTTTCGAGTTCTTTGCATTCAGACTTTAATAAATAACCCCCTACATCTATTAATCACCTGGTCCAAATGGCATCCACCCACAAGTGAATTAATCCCAATAATGAAACCTGATAACAATACCTTTTTATTTGGGGGTTACAATCCTAACACAGGTGAAGGGGCTGCTTTGCTAATTCCCAGGGCAACCAAAATACATTAACTTCTGATCAGTTGGCTACATATTAGAGAATGAAAGCAGGGATTTTATTGGTTGCTATGAATAACTGCCATTTAGCACATACTGTATGATAATAACATATAAGCCCCTAGTCATCAAGATAGGGTAGGGATATTTTTGGGTGGAAAATAACCAATTGTAAGCAACTTTTCAATTGGTCTTCATTATTTATAGTGATGCACAGAATCCACTACTTTGGATTCGGCCGAACCAAACCGAATCCTTCTCAAAAGATTCGGCCGAATACTGAACCGAAACCACCACAGTTGGGAAGTGAAAAACATTTTTTGCTTCCTTGTTTTGTGACAAAAAGTCATGCAATTTCCATCCCGCCCATAATTTGCATATGCAAATTAGGATTAGGATTCGGTCGGTCCTGGCTGAATCCTGGATTCAGTGCATGCCTAATTATTTATTTTTATAGTTTTTAATTATTTGCCTTCTTCTTCTGACTATTTCCAGCTTTCAAATAGGGGTCACTGACCCCATCTACAAACAAACGCTCTGTAAGGCTACACATTTATTGTTATTCTTACTTTTATTACTCCTCTTTCTATTCAGGCCTCTCCTATTCATATTCCAGTCTCTTATTCATGTCAATGCATGGTTGCTAGGATAAATTGGACACTAGCAACCAGATTGCAAACTGGAGAGCTGCTGAATAAAAATCTAAATAACTGAAAAACTACAAATAACACAAAATGAAAACCAATTGCGAATTGTCTCAGAATATCAATGTGAATCCCAATTTAATCCCCATGTTCATGCCCAAGTAATGAGACATAATTGTATATTCCATAGGTAATAGTCTTTCCATGATAAGGATCTTAGTCTTGGGCAACTTGATGGCCACCCATGGGGGTAATTTACCAACACTGGACAGTAACCCATGGCAACCAATCAAAGTGTTCCAGTCGTTGTTCCAGCTGCAGCTGGTTAACAAAGCAAATCACTGATTGGTTGCTATGAGTTACTGCCCACAGGTCAAATATTGATAAATTAGCCTCAATTCTCTTTTAATCCATATGGAACGACTTTCTACCTTGACGGCAGCGGGTTATTGTCGGTTTCAAGGCGCAGTGACTCATTTCTTCACGTTTAACCACAGACAGTCAAAATGAAAGGAGGAAAGATTTCGGGTTATTATGAAGGCAATGATTTGTTATAAGGATTCTGGAGAAGACGACTATAGAGCATTGTGCAATGTAAACCAGCTCTTGTGTGTGTCTGTGTGTGTGTATGTGAGTATGTCTGTGTGTGTGTCTGTGTGTGTGTATGTGTGTGTGTGTGTGTGTCTGTGTGTGTGTGTGTGTCTGTGTGTGTGTCTGTGTGTGTGTGTATGTGTGTGTGTGTGTGTCTGTGTGTGTGTATGTGTGTGTGTGTATGTGTGTGTGTGTATGTGTCTGTGTGTATGTGTGTGTGTATGTCTGTGTGTCTGTGTGTGTGTGTGTGTCTGTATGTGTGTATGTGTGTGTGTGTCTGTGTGTGTGTCTGTGTGTGTGTGTGTGTGTGTCTGTATGTGTGTGTGTGTGTGTGTGTCTGTGTGTGTGTCTGTGTGTGTGTGTGTGTGTGTCTGTATGTGTGTGTGTGTGTGTAGTGTCTATCACTGACACTGGCGTAAGGATGTGGTTAAGACTATATCAGTTAAGACTCACATACAAAGGAAGTTTCTGCACAGAATTGACAAAGATGCAGCAAAGATGACAAAAAAATACAAGATATTGAAAAGTAAATAGACTTTAGATCATCTTTTCTCTCTTCTTTTACAAAGTAAAGAAACGATCATATTTTTTTTAGCAGGAGCTGTCATTTTGCTTGTTAAAGGAACAGTAACATCAAAACACTAAAGTGTTTAAAGTAATAAAAATAAAATGCAGTGTTGCCCTGCTCTGGGGAAACTGTTGTGTTTGTTTCAGAAAGACTACTATAGTTTATATAAACAAGCTGCTGTGTAGCCATGGGGACAGCCATTCAAGCACAGGATACACAGTAGATAACAGATAAGTACTACTATAGTTTATATAAACAAGCTGCTGTGTAGCCATGGGGGAAGCCATTCAAGCACAGGATACACAGTAGATACCAGATAAGTACTACTATAGTTTATATAAACAAGCTGCTGTGTAGCCATGGGGGCTGCCATTCAAGCACAGGATACACAGTAGATAACAGATAAGTACTACTATAGTTTATATAAACAAGCTGCTGTGTAGCCATGGGGGCAGCCATTCAAGCACAGGATACACAGTAGATAACAGATAAGTACTACTATAGTTTATATAAACAAGCTGCTGTGTAGCCATGGGGGCAGCCATTCAAGCACAGGATACACAGTAGATAACAGATAAGTACTACTATAGTTTATATAAACAAGCTGCTGTGTAGCCATGGGGGCAGCCATTCAAGCACAGGATACACAGTAGATACCAGATAAGTACTACTATAGTTTATATAAACAAGCTGCTGTGTAGCCATGGGGGCTGCCATTCAAGCACAGGATACACAGTAGATAACAGATAAGTACTACTATAGTTTATATAAACAAGCTGCTGTGTAGCCATGGGGGCAGCCATTCAAGCACAGGATACACAGTAGATAACAGATAAGTACTACTATAGTTTATATAAACAAGCTGCTGTGTAGCCATGGGGGCAGCCATTCAAGCACAGGATACACAGTAGATAACAGATAAGTACTACTATAGTTTATATAAACAGGATGCTGTGTAGCCATGGGGGCAGCCATTCAAGCACAGGATACACAGTAGAACAGACATGCAGAATTTGAGTCATAGAATTCCCTTCTCCCCAGCCACTTTCCTACCTTAAAAATGTAAACATTTGCACACAAGCAAAAAGATGGAGAGGGGGAGGCGCTTGGAGCTGCTTTGCACACCGCACCCCTCCAAAGATTTTTTTGCACTGGGTGAGGGGTGCCCTATAGTTACACCACTGGTCAGTAGCTGCACTGGTCAGCAGGTGGCAGTAGCTCTAGGGTTCCTCTGGGTCAATAAGTTCAGCAGCACCTGATTCAGAACAGAAGGCAGGATGGACTGAGCAGGACCAAGTGCAACTACGCAGAAGTGTGAAGAGCGCAAGATCGCATAGCAAAATAATCCGCCACACAGCGAAAAATTTGGCCACGCCCATTTTGTGGCCATACCAAATACCATTCTAGAAAGACACACTTTTTTCCTTGGTTGGAATGGCAGCATCAGACAAAAACGTGTACTAGCCCTTTAAAGGATAAGTAAACCTTTAAATTAAGTGAATGTTAAATGGATGAGGGGGCTATTCTAAGCACTTTTGCAATTTACATTCATTATTTATTTGGTTTTTATTCCAAGATATTAAGGGATACATGTACTGTTAATATGAATGAATTTTGTTACAACAGCGCCACCTGCTGGTCAGTTTCCCACCAGTCTGACCAGCAAGTAGTCAAGGAAGTTGTCAGGAGAAAGAAAGAGGCTGATGTTCTTCTGCTTAGGAATAAAATTAGAAACCTTTCTCACATCTTTCCTAAGCAGAAGAACATCAGAGCAGCCTCTTTCTCCTTACAATCTGGAGTTACAATCTAAGGTCCCTATCACATTCCCATCAGTCCCTGCCCCAGTGGAGCTTACAATCTAAGGTCCCTATCACATTCCCATCAGTCCCTGCCCCAGTGGAGCTTACAATCTAAGGTCCCTATCACATTCCCATCTGTCCCTGACCCAATGAGCTTACAATCTAAGGTCCCTATCACATTCCCATGAGTCCCTGTCCCAGTGGAGCTTACAATCTAAGGTCCCTATCACATTCCCATCTGTCCCTGACCCAGTGAGCTTACAATCTAAGGTCCCTATCACATTCCCATCAGTCCCTGCCCCAGTGGAGCTTACAATCTAAGGTCCCTATCACATTCCCATCAGTTCCTGCCCCAGTGGAGCTTACAATCTAAGGTCCCTATGACATTCTCATCAGTCCCTGCCCCAGTGGAGCTTACAATCTAAGGTCCCTATGACATTCTCATCAGTCCCTGCCCCAGTGAAGCTTACAATCTAAGGTCCCTATCACATTCCCATCTGTCCCTGACCCAATGAGCTTATAATCTAAGGTCCCTATCACATTCCCATGAGTCCCTGTCCCAGTGGAGCTTACAATCTAAGGTCCCTATCACATTCCCATTCAATTCCTTGAATTCCTGGATGGAATGAAACCTAGGACCCCAATTCCATTGTGTTGCTTATGTGGTGCAGATGCTAAATTAGTTCTAGACTACAGGAATAGCTACATGATAATATGTTAATAGAGTTTTGGTCCCGTTGTATCCAGTCAATTTCCTCTGCAATTCAATTTCACTTAATATTGACATGAGCCATCTGCTACTGACATCACATTGCTGCTTCATGGAAATGCAATCAGTTTCCTTCAGGTTAACCCTTGCAGTGCTGGAGAGATAAAAATTAAATTGTATTGTTTCCATATCTTAAAAAAAAAAAAAAAACAGGTTGAATAAGGTGAGAGTTGTGTTGCTGCTATAAAGGGAGTCTAAAAAGTACACCATATTGCAGTTGTTATAGTTTTGGGATATTTATAGATTTATTAGTAAAGTCTGTGAACCCTGCGCAAATGTCTGACCTCTGCTGCAAATGTCTGACTTCTGCTGCAAATGTCTGACTTCTGCTGCAAATGTCTGACTTCTGCTGCAAATGTCTGACCTCTGCTGCAAATGTCTGACTTCTGCTGCAAATGTCTGACTTCTGCTGCAAATGTCTGACTTCTGCTGCAAATGTCTGACTTCTGCTGCAAATGTCTGACCTCTGCTGCAAATGTCTGACTTCTGCTGCAAATGTCTGACTTCTGCTGCAAATGTCTGACTTCTGCTGCAAATGTCTGACCTCTGCTGCAAATGTCTGACTTCTGCTGCAAATGTCTGACTTCTGCTGCAAATGTCTGACTTCTGCTGCAAATGTCTGACCTCTGCTGCAAATGTCTGACTTCTGCTGCAAATGTCTGACTTCTGCTGCAAATGTCTGACTTCTGCTGCAAATGTCTGACCTCTGCTGCAAATGTCTGACTTCTGCTGCAAATGTCTGACTTCTGCTGCAAATCTCGACTGGTTCCAGCCATGATCCCTCTCATCTAACAAACTCCTTCTAGTACCACTTGCAAGTGCCCAACTGCCAAGCTCAGGATTAAGATGTGTTGAAAGTAGATGGAGGCCAATAATATCATAATTTGGAAAACTATGGGCAGAGAAATAATAGAACCTTGTTCCAGAAACAGATTTATCGCCCAAAAAGGGGTTTGAAAAATAGCCGATTCCTTTGCTGCCCTAAATGGATATTAATCAAAATCAAATCAGGATCCCAGTTCATTTTATTCTACATTCCCATCACACAAAAACTGCATTTCTGGCTCCACTTGAGAACCCCTTCCCTAATGTTCTTCTCTCCCATTGCATTCTGGGTGATCCCCCCCCCCACTGCTTTTATCCCCCGCAGCATCTATAGTTCATTGAATATTTATGTATTTTTACGAAGAAGATTTGTATTTTCTTGGCCACATTTATAGTGCCCGGGTCTCTGGACCTTCTGTGCCCATATTATTAACTATAGATGTACAAGAAGCAGCTTCTGGGCTGGAGTCTATAGCAGCAGATGGCACAGTATGGCCTTGGCACTTCTTCCCAAAGCTCATTTCTCATCTTATTGGGTAATGTTATTGGGTATGATACGGCACTCAATGAAGGTGTGGGGTTTTCAGATCTAGATGTTGCTGAATAGCACACATTAAAAGGCATGTAAAGGCAAAAAAAATAAAATCCCATTTTTACTTTCTTTAATGAAAAAGAAACCTATCTCCAATATACTTTAATTAAAAAATGTGTACTGATTTTATAAGAAACCTGACTGTATGCAGTGAAATTCTCCCTTCATTTACTGCTGTGGATAGGAATTGTCAGACGGTCCCTAACTGCTCTGCAGAGAAACAATCATACTTATGAACAGCAGGGGGAGCCCCGCCTTACTTCCCAGCCATGCAGAACTCAAGCAGCTTTGTTTGTTTCCCTGTAGAGCAGTCGGCGACTGTGTAGAGATTTGTATTGGATTTTATTTTTGCCTTTACATCCCCTTTACTGTTTCCAACTCCAGCTGCAGGGACAAAGATCATGGAGCCAGATTTAAACAGATAAACTGGGATTTTATTTGGAGGATTATTTTGCTGCAGCCACTGGTTCTGCAGAGTTGGAGAAAGTTTGTATTAAACAATACAAAAACTATAAAATCCACATTAAATTACATGACAACACAGGAGCCAGTACAGTCTGTATATTCTGATTATTAATCAGTCTTGTTGTATCGGCTTCTGGCAGATATTATTTGACTTGTGCTGTTTTGATCATTTTTGACGATCCCTAAGCAGCCCAGACCACACTGAGCATGTGCACAGTCTTGGTCTTGCAAAGATGTATAACAAAGTTACAAGATGGTGACCCCCTGTGGCCAACTTTGAAAGCATAAATTAGTTGTTTGATTAGGCTCATGTTTGGTATACAAAATACAGCATATCTAGTCTATTTTAGACTTTACTTCCCCTTTAAAGGGATTGTTTGCCTTTAAATTAATATTTAATATAATGTAGACATTGATATTCTGGGACGTTGAGTTGGGTACCCAGTAGGTCCCAGGTACCCCAGTTCAACTCAATTGCGAGACAATTTTTTAATGTATTTTTTGGGGTTTTTTTCAGTTATTTGTTTCTGTTCAACTTCTCCAGTTTGGTATTTCAGCATCTATCTGGTTGCTAGGATCTTATTTACTCTAGAAACCAGGCAGTGATTTGAAGGAAAGACCAGAATATGAATAGGAGAAGGGTTGAATAGAAAGTTAAGTTATAAAAAGTAAGCAAAACAATAAAATAGTAGCCTCACAGAGCAGTAGTTTGTTTTTTTTTTTTGGCTGCTGGGGTCAGTGACCCCCATTTAAAAACTGGAAACAGGCAGAAGAAGACGACAAATACTTCAAAAACTATATAAAAAAAAAATGAAGGCAAATTCTCTCTGCACTGCGTTGCCTTCTGCGTGTCAGAGAGAGTCTAACCCTAAATTCAACCCACAATACTTGATTCCAGGGAAGTGCCTGATGGAGGAAGTACAACTCTTTTTGCAAAGAATTCAGTCCTGTTTACAGAGTTGTTATCGCTATTTTTAATGCCAGCGTGTTGCTATGAACCCAGTAATGTGTTTTTGGCAGGGATAAAATACAGGAATGGAGCATTCCCTGCAAACAATGCAGGAAATAATTTGTCTTCTACTGTAAAATAAAAGTATATAAGAAGTTACTGGGGATTTCCATGATTAAATGCTTTTTTATACAGTCTCGGAAATCCAGTAGCCCAATATTTCACACATTAAAGGGGTTATAAAGGGGTTAACTGTTAGTATGATGTAGAGAGTGAAATTCCGAGACAATTTGCAATTGTTTTTTATTTTTTATTATTGGTGGTTTTTGAGTTATTTAGCTTTTTATTCAGCAGCTCTCCAGTTTGTAATTTCAGCCATCTGGTTGCTAGGGTCCAAATTCCCCTAGCAACCATGCACTGATTTGAGTAAGAGACTGGAATATGAACAGGAGAGGCCTGAATAGAAAGATGAGGAATAAAAAGTACAATAACAATACATTTGTAGCCTTACAGAGCATTTGTTTTTTAGATGGGGTCAGTGACCCCCATTTGAAAGCTGGAAAGAGTAAGAAGAAGAAGTCGAATAATTAAAAAAAAATAAAAAAAAAAATTAATGAAGAGCAACTGAAAAGTTCTATAACATACTAAAAGTCAACTTAAAGGTAAACTGCCCCTTTAAATTTCAGTTTCATAGGCATAAGTACCACCAATAATAACTGATAACATGGTTAAAACGTAACACGACTCTTTAGAAGGATATTTTTAGTAAATGATTCATGACATGTGGCTTATAAACATATTAGGACTGAACATTGTCATTTTATAGGTATCTATAAAGATAATTGTGAACACAGCAAGCAATATGGCAACTCCCACACACAATGAATGAAGAAGTAGAATAGGGACCGCACAGCCTCGCCGTTTTTCCCTCCGATTCAGGTGCTCAGTCTCACAGTGTCCCCACTGTGAATACAGCAAAGATTCAAGGAAGCAGACGGCACTTCTGAAAATGGGGTTTATTGGAGTTCCTGCTGGTAACACCTAACGCGTTTCGGGAGTTATCCCTTAATCATAGGTAAGCAATACATTTGTTACAGCTGGGTTATTTATACACAGAACATCAGTGCCCTCTGGTGGGCTTACATAAAAATTGCATCTTTATTTAGATCATTTAAAATTTAAACAAATAAAGCATAAAGACATTAAAACCACCCTTTTTTTTTTTTTTTTTTTTTTGTTACTAAAAAACATTAATAGTTTGTTAAAAACCAAACAAACCAACTGTCAACTCAGTTATTAAACCAGAGGTAGTGTTGTTGGCTAGCATTTCTGAGAAATAGGGGGACTGAAGAGCGATTGTGCTCGAATGTGACCAATTTAGGTCCACATGGCCAGGTAGGTTATCTTAATATGGTGGGGACTCCCTTGTTTTGCTCACTAGTGCAGATAACTGATATCATGTCTATAGTTTAGGCCATTCGGGATCCTTGTATCTAGTTTGAGGATCCAGAATGCCTCTCTGAGGTTTAATCGGTGATGTCACCACCTCTAATCGGCACCTGCACTTTCTCAATGACCTTTACTTTTAGGTCTTTTTTACCATTGGGTGAGCACATTTTAAAGTGCCGGCCCACTGGGGTGTTCTCTTCCCTATTGGTAATGCTTCTAATGTGTTCCCTTACCCTGTGATTCATGATATGGCTTATAAACATATTAGGACTGAACATTGTCATTTTATAGGTATCTATAAAGATAATTGTGAACACAGCAAGCAATATGGCAACTCCCACACACACACTTGTAGATAAAGGGGGGAAATCCTGTGCTTTTGGGTAACCAGAGAGGTCACTGGAGGATCAAACCAATGATGCGGAGAATCTTTATACCTAACACTGCATGAGCAATACCCCCACCTAGTGTCACAACAGAGCATTACACATTTCTAAATAAGTGACAAAGTCTCCTTAGGGACATCGTTATATTTCCTTTATTAGTTACCAGTAGGGATGCACCAAATCCAGGATTCGGTTTGGGGTTCGGCCAGGATTCTGTCTTTTTCAGCAGGATTGGGATACAGAATATTTCTGCCCAGCCGAACCAAATTTGAATCCTAATTTGCATATGCAAATTAGGGGCGGGGAGGGAAATCGTGTGACTTTTTGTCACAAAACAAGGAAGTAAAAAATTATTTCCCCTTCCCACGCCTAATTTGCATATGCAAATTAGGATTCGGTAGAATCTTTCGCAATGGATTCGGGGGTTCGGTCAATCCAAAATAGTGCGTCCCTAGTTACCAGCAAGTGTTGCCTTTGCTTTGCTTATTCTTGAGCTCAGCCTCAATTCCATTGAAACTTTAGATATTTGTCTCCTGTAGCTAAAGGCTTAATTAATTGGATTAATTTGCAATATCTAACCATGTCATTCTCAAGAAAAACTCCCCCTGCTCCTTAAATTCGTCATGGACTAATGACACTGGTCTCTTATTGAAATGTCACTATTCCGTGCAGCTTGCCTCATATTTCTATGTAATTGGCTGATACATTATGGGAGCGTTGGGCTAAAAGAGCTGGCAGCCTCCTCTGACCGATTATAATGGCATTTCTGAGGGTTCTACGGAAGCCAGAAACCAGTTCTGCCACTTACCATCTCTCTACACAACAATTACAACACAGATTGGAATTTTATAGTTGATTTAAGCTCTGGATTTTACGCCTTGTTGTTCTGACTCTTGTTACAGCGTTCCCCTATGTATAGAAATCATTCGGTGTAACCAACGATCCTCTCCTGCTCATCCTTTTAGTTCCCTCCACAGCCATTGACATAGTTGACCACTAGTGATGGGCGAATTTGTGCCGTTTCGCCGAAAAATTCTCGAATTTCGCCAAATGGCGTCGTTTTTTAACCTCGGCGCCCATTTTTGACGCAAAGTTTCGTGGGCATTTCGCGAATTTATTCGCTGGCGGCGAATCGTGCAAATTTGCCGCAAATTCGCGCCTGGCGAATAAATTCGCCCATCACTATTGACCACCCATTCTCATTTTGTTCTGTTATTCATGACACTATTCATGGTTCAAATATTATCTTTCGGACCCCTTTAAAGTTGCTTTCTCCATTGTCTGAACATGAGCTTTCCTCGGCACTAACTACTGCTGCTTACTGTTCTCATACATTCCAACATATGGCCTTTCACAGCTTCAGTCTGTTCTATGAGCGGATGTGAGACTTATTTGTCTCTCTTATCTCTCCATATCAGCTGCCTAGCTCTTCAATGGCTGCCAATGTCTTCTCAAATAGAATTCAAACGACTCACATTCAAATCTCTTAACAATGAAGCCCTCCGTATATTGCAGCTCTGATCTCAAAATAGATGGGTGCTGATTTGCGAATTGGGAAATTGGAGGGGGTATGTGATTGGTGCACTGATGTTTAAAGATCTTGTTTGGAATTGTGTACAGTGACAGTGATGAAGTGTTGATAACACGAAACGCGTAAGGCTGTATTTTTTGACATATTAAAAATACTACTCATATAACAGCTGCCTGGTGGAAGACTGCCTTTCCATTAGGTCCTACAGGCAGCACACCAAGGGTTAACTCCGATGTCTCTCCTGATAGGACAGGTAGCATAAACATTTAATTAGCCATCTTTAAAGCCCCAGACCACCCTCCTTCTGCATGTTTTTTTCCTGTCCTACCTTTGGGCAAGGTAGTGAAGATCCATGAAGATCCAGGCTCTTAGAAGCTTGATGGCTGACTAGGGGTTACCTGAGGGTTAACCCCTGGTGGGAGAGTACGTCCCTTGGAAGTACAGACTTTAGAGGTCGCATTGGGCTCATTGTCCTGGTAGGAGCTTTAGCCCACGTTTCTCTTAGGGTGTTCCACCTGGGGGGACCCAGGACAAGGTGAGAAGCAGGAGGGGATCGCATTGTTTGCTGCGCTCGGAGGGACGCGCTGTGAGTGACGTCACTTCCGGGTTCGCACGAGAGTCAGCAGGGAAGGTGCGCAAGCATCTGGAGCAGCATTTTCTACATCTCCTAACTACTTTTAAGGTATATACAGTATAGACCTTCTTTGCCTTTTTGGGGTGTCTTTGTACCAGAGAGAGTTACTTGCTGTCCCTCTGCCAGGCTACGGACTAAGGTATTGTCCATTCCTTCAGGTCATTTGTTTTGTCTCAGCTGTTGCAGGTTTTTAAGTATATTTTTCCTAGATGTCTAAATCTCCTGCAAAAAGGATTCAGAAAACCAAACACAAGATGTGTGTGGCATGTGAGCAGCCTTTGCCAGACGATTATGCACAGAAGATTTGTGCTCCTTGTATATGTAAGGAAATCTTACCTGGCATCCCAAGATGGCGGCGTCCAAGATGGCGGCGTTCCTTGCCTGTACTTCGAACAATTGGACTGGTGCTTCCTCCTAGGTCCGCTACTCCTGGCTGAGCCAGCTGTGACACCTTCCACTTCTCAGAAAGAAGAGTTGATTATTATTGATCAGTGTCTGCTGATTCAGATTCTGGGGAAGTATCTTCTTCTTCGGCCTCATCTGAGGTTCATGACAAAAGAGAAAATATATTTCTTTTCCCTCCAGAAAAAAACTCACAAGCTGGTGAAAGCCATAAATAAAGTAAAAGAAGAGCAAAGATCCACCTAAGCATATGCTTCTTTTTTTCTCTCAACCAAGAGCTGACACTTTTCCTGTTAATCCTGTCATTAAAGATCTGATGGAAACAGAATGGAAAGATCCTGCTCAGAGACCAGATTTTTCTAAGAGATTTAAACAGATGTTCTTGTTGGACAAGCAGGATATTGCTAAGTGGGATGAACCTCCTTCAATGGACATACCCATAGCAAGGATGTCAAAAAGGATGTCAATTTCTGTTGAAGATACATTTGGTCTTAAGGAGCCCATGGACAGGTGAGTAGACACTGCTTTAAGAAGATCTTATATTGCTGCAACTGGAATTGCTAAGCCATCCATAGCAGCAGTGTTTGTGTCAAAAACACTGAAGTGTTGGGTAAACAATTTGGAGGAAGAGATTGACACAGGAGTGGCTAGAGATGAACTTCTGGAATCCATCAAGTACGTAAAGTTGGCTACAGACTTCCTTTGTGACACCGCTGTTGAGGCTGTAAAACTTTCCTCAGTTGGTAGAAGGGCATTGTGGATGAAGGCGTAGAAGGCGGACTTGTTGTCTAAGAACAGCCTCTGTTCATTGCCCTTTGAACCAGGGAAGTTGTTTGGCTCCAAATTAGATCAGTTAATTGAGGGTCTACAAAGTGGGAAAGGAAAAAGGCTGCCTTAAAATTCTTATAGAGGATACAAAAGATCTTTTTTTTTCGTCAGAGATCCAGAAGTAAGCCACCTAGGGTTAAATAGCCCAGATATGGACTCAGAAATAGAGAATATTTCAGAAGAAACAGACAGTTTAGACATGCAAATCTGACAGAGGAAGAGGAGGCAAGGCCAAGGATTCAAAAAACCGAAAATTGCATTTCTGACGTCAGGCAGATGCTGAAGCTGTGGGTGGCAGGCTGGCTCTTTTTTACCATCATTGGGAAAGGACCACCACAGACAAATGGGTTCTAGACTGCTTAAAAGATGGATACTTGATAGAGTTCAGATCACAGCCCTTAGAAAGATTTGTTGTATCAAAGCAGAGAGAAGCAATATTCAAAGAAACGATGACTTTATTCAAAAGAATGTGTTGGAAGAGGTTCCCTTGGCAGAACAAGGAGTATATTCAACCATGTTTCTGGTTCCCAAACCAGGGGGAAAGTGAGGTTGATCATAGACCTGAGATACTTAAACAAGTTCATCTACAAAAGATAATTTTGCATGGAATCCATAAAATCAGTCCAATGCATCCTCAACAGAGGGGATTTGATGGTTACTATAGATCTGAAGGATGCTTATTTGCACGTTCCAGTTCATCAAAGCAGCAGAAAATTTCTGAGTAGCAGTGTTCTTGGAAAACAGGAAAATACATCTACAGTTCAGAGCTTTACCATTTGGGATCACCTCAGCCCCAAGGGTTTTTACAAATATAATAGTCATGCTAGCAGCAGCTTTAAGGAAAGAAGGCTTATTCATAGTTCCTTACTTAGACGGTTGGCTCTTAAAACCCTCCAACAGAGAAGAAATAAAGAATCATTTGCACCGCACTCTAGAATTTTTGAGAGATCATGGCTGGATTGTCAACACACAAAAATTTAATCTGCATCCATCTACCTCAGAAAGATTCTTGGGATTAATAATAGATTCTCATTGCATGAAAATATTTCGACCAGAAGAAAACGTGTGTACTCTGATTCAGGAAAAAAGAGCTGGAAGAGGAAACGTATTTCCATTCATGCTATGAAAATCCTTGGTCACATGACTGTCGCGATAGAGGCAGTCCCTTGGGCCAGAGCTCAAATGAGATCCTTTCAATTGATGATCATCAAAACATGGAACTGGAGGTTATCAGGACTAGACAAGGACATGAGAGTTTCAGCCAAGATGAAAGCAGCACTAATGTGGTGGACTTGGCCACAGCATCTAAACAGAGGGAAAGAATTTCTGTATCCGGCTCCAGTGATTGTCACTAGAGATGCATCAATGAATGTTGGGGAGCCCACCTAGGCAACCAGATGACACAGGGGTTGTGGTCACAGAAGGATGAGGTCATCCTCAAATTACAAAGAATTGAAGGCAGTTTGGAAGGCACTAAAATGTTTTCACAAGCAGATATTCCTGAGGAATGTTGTGACAACATATGTGTGGTCTCATATTTGAATCATCAAGGGGGAACCAGGTGTCAGAGACTAATCAAACTCTTTGCAAGAATAATGGCCTGAATTCAAACAAGGGTCTTGCAGATTTGAGCCATTCACCTAAGAGGTGTAGACAACAAGTTGGCAGACCAGCTCAGCAAACAAACAATGGTGCTGGGGGAGTGGTCATTGGATGAAAACATTTTTCTACAGTTGACCAGGATGTGGGGGACCCACAGAGAGATTTGATGGTGACCAGGAAGAATACCAAGTGCAAGAAGTTCTGTTCAATTTACCAGAAGGACAAGCCAACCTACCTAGATGCTTTTTCAGTCAGTTGGGATTTTCAGCTGGCATATGTGTTTCCACCAGTACCACTGATCCAGAGGGTCATCAAGAAAGTGAAACAAGACAGAGCCAAGGTAATTGCAATTATACCAAGTTGGCCCAGAAGGTCCTGGTACCCGGAATTGTTATTCCTTTCCCAGAACAGAATTTGGATTCTTCCATTGAAAGAGAATGTGATTTCATAGGGGAAGATTTGTTTTCTAAAGATACAGAGACTCAAATTGACGGCATCGTTGTTGAACGCTCGAAATTTTTAAAGCAAGGTTTGTCTGAAGAAGTGGTTGAAATCTTTCTCTCAGCAAGGAAAAAATCTACATATATAGTATATGAGAGAGTCTGGAAAATCTTTGCCAAATGGTGTATTCAAAAGAATCTAGTGCCCTTGGAGGTGATAATTCAGCAAATTTTTAAATTTTTAAATGAAGGTTTTGAGAAAGGCCTACAACCTAACACGTTAAAGGTTCAGGTTTCAGCATTATCAGCTCATCTGAATTTAAGATTGTCAGCAAAAATATTAGTAAAAAGATTCCTAAGAGCAATTTCCAGGTTAAGGCCAAGTGTGAAATCCTTTGTTCCTACATGGGACCTTAATTTGGTCCTTAATAAGCTGTGCTCTACATCCTTTGAACCACTAGATGAGGTTTCATTTAAAATGCTTACTTTAAAAGTTATCTTCTTAACTGCTATAACTTCAGCAAGAAGAATTGGAGAAATCCAAACATTAGGAGCCTCTGAACATTAAACGGTGTTTCTTCAAGATAAAGTATGCCTAACAACTTTACCCTCTTTTGTGCCAAAAGTACCATCTTCATGGTGTGTTAATGCAGAAATTAATCTGCCAACTTTTTTTCAAGAACCAAAGTGCCAAGGTGAAGAATTTCTTCATAATCTAGATCTTAATAGGTGCTTAAACATTTACCTGGAAAGGACAAAATCTTTCAGAGATTCAATTCATTTGTTCATTATTTTTTCCGGAAAGAACAAGGCAAAGAAGGCTTCCATTGCAAGATGGCTTAAGGAGGTTATTAATCTATCTTACAGACTGGATGATAAGGAGCCACCTGAATTTATGAGAGCTCACTCTACGAAGGGAGTCGCTACCTCATGGGCAAAAAGGTGTTACGCGTCTCCTCAAGATATCTGTAAAGCAGCCACTTGGTCAAGTTTGCATACGTTTGCCAAGCATTAGACTAGACATCTTGTCTGCAAAAGATACGGCCTTTGGCAGCAAAGTTCTACAAGCGGTACTTCCTGAAGCGACTCTACACCACCCTGATTTGGGAAGCTGGACAATTCCCTTGGTGTTCTGCCTGTAGGACGTAATGGCAGTAGAAAATTTGTATACTTACCACTGAAATTTTCCTTTCCCTTAGTCCGTAAGGCAGGTTAAAGAGTAGCCAAAAATTCCTTTGAATCTGAACTGCAGACGGCAAAACACTTTGCTCATTTGTGGGACGACATTTTCTCTCCAGGCAATTTTTTAAAAATATATATTTGGACATTTTGTTGTCATTTAGCACAAGCTATATGTCAAGGGGGACTTGTCTGACATGGCAACTTAGGCTAGGAGCACATGGAGCAGATGATCCCCTTTTCTCCATCTGAGTTTTGTTTGGATGCAGAGAAAAGTGGATCTGCTCCTTCGCAGGCCCAGATTTGTTGACAGGCCACAAAGACCCAAGCCTAGGACGGTAAAGTTCAGGGGGTGACATGCCATCTGCTGGCTGTATCTGAAATGGGGAAAACTGATGGCAATTTGGGAAACAGCACCAGAAGAGCAGCAGAGAGTGGGTGAGGGAAATTTGAGCAGGAGGGGTGCGATTGGTGGGATGATTGGAAATTGGTTCATATGATCTGGGTTGTGTAGTGGGGTGCGGTGGGACCAGAGTCACATATAGTGGCTGCAAATCGCATTTAGTGCCAGTCAACAAAAGGAAAGTGCAAATGTATTTATTTTGGGGGTTGGGGCACAGGGCACACAAGTAGAGCATTACCACATGCTCTGTACTCTTGAGCCACCTTCAATAAGCAGCGACTTTGCTCTACATCGGAATGTTTTGTTCCAACTGCCTGAGTCATATCATGTTTGGATAAGCGCAAGTATGGTAAATATGCTTAAACCATATCACATACCTCAGATGATTTAAAACAAATTCCACCAAATTTCAGAAAATAACTACTTCTTAGCCATTGTGGGAAACAAGATGTAACACATTACTTGTGGCAATCTTGCTTCATTGTGGCAAAAGGGCAGTTTCCCACAATTAAGCTCATGTGTTTTACATAAGGCAATCCAAAGGGGAAGGCATTTTTGGAAGATTTGTTGCTTGGATTTACTGTGGGTGACAAAGCTCCTGGTCTGCCATCACCCTTAAGCTGGCCATAGACGCAAAGATCTGATCGTACGAATCGAGGATTCGTACGATTTTCAGACCGTGTGTGGAGAGTCCCGACATTTTTCGTCCGGCGGAGATCGGTGGTTTGGTCGATGGGACAGGTTAGAAAATTTCTGTCGGCTGCCAATAATATCTCTGCGTGTATTGCCGATCGTAGGATTTTCAGTGGGAGACTGTCACTGACTTTGGTTGGACATAGATATCGTACGATTGCTGTCAGGGGCAGAACATTGCTGATCTGTTCTTTAACTAATCTGACTGGTAAGACTTTGATCTGAATGGTTAGTGGTGGGTCGGGAGATGGGAAAGTCCGCCATTAGAAATCACGGGGCCCCATACAAAAACATTTTTGGGCCCCCCTGGGTGTTCAGTAGAACTGAACTTGTGGCTTCATGACTTCAACTTCATGACTTTGGGTTTTTTCGTGGCTTCGGGACTTCAATTTCGGCTGTTGGGCTCTTTGGCGGTTCAGGACTATGGCAGATATGGCACAGCTTTGGCGCTGTCAAGTGGGGCCCGGCTAATTCAAAAAATGCAGCACAGCCTGGGCCCCCCTTTAGGCCTGGGCCCAGTACAGTTGTACCCCCTGTTCCCCCCTGATGGTGGCTCTGGTTACAGGATCCATGGAAGCTCATTGCAGGGAGTGATTTAGTTACTCACATTTGTTTGGGTGCTAATTTTACATACACTGCAGAAGATTTGTCATGTGTGAGGGGGAATAATCTGTAATCATTTTGTATGTCTAATGAAAATACCTTCCCCTTCTCTAACATACAGGGGCACAATAAATGATTGAAACTGTAATTCTGACACGGAAAAAGATTTATTGCTTTGTTTAGTTATATTGTATTTTCTTACATTGGGCATTGTTGTTCAGTCTTCCTTTGATGCCTTGTTCTCCCGGTGAAAAAGAAAGTCAGGGCGTTAGTGAATAATTGACCTTTTATGGGGCTAATTTGCCTTTTTCTGCAACAGCGGAGACATTTTCATGGCTGGTAATAGCCTTAAGGAAATGTTGTGCAAAAAAATTAGGCAGACCTAAAACAAAAATGTTTTCTTGTGTAGTTTTATGCGATTACACAAGAGTTCTGTTTTATCTGCAGATGTTTCCACAGCAGGGGTGTGCCATCAGCCTTAGCAGTAAATACACACACTGAAACGTGAAATGGTGGAACTACATTGATCAATTAGGGAGCAAAAATACACTGAAATTGGGAATCATCTGCCCCATGTGCAGCAGGAGAGGTTTGGTAGAGTCGATACTACTGTATTTGAGGAGGCAGAGGTCAATACAAGAACAACTGAGCAAGGAGCAACTACCACTAGTGATGGGCCAATAAATTTGCCTGGTGTGAATTCGAGGTGAATTCCAGCGTTTCACCGCAGGCGAATAAATTTGCGCAACTCTCGCGAAAAATCGTTGAAAAATTTTTGGCAAAATTGCTACGGGCAGCAATTTTCAAGTTTCGATTTGCAAATTTCCCAGAGAATTTGCAAATTTTTCGGCGAAGCGGGAGAAATTCGCCCATCACTACCTACCACGGGTAGAATGGGACCAAGAAACAGGCATCAGTAGGTGCATGTACAGTATTTACAAAACTAGGGGTTTTAGTTCTGATCATTAAGGTGGTGCATAGATACTGGATTACTTATGAGACGGGACCAGGGAATGTGCATTAATCAATCCCCTTTCTTTTTCTCTACGTTTGTAGTTTGGCCAGATCAGTAGCACTTCCATTGTATTTAATATATATTTTTACCTCCCACAATTTTTGCATTTTGTGAATGAAAACCTCCATATAAACATATTACAGTCACTTTCTCACAATTCATTTACATTAATAGCCAGTTAGAAATTTACAGGTGCAGTGCCGGATTCACTGGGGCAGGCGCCCCTAGGCCGTGCGCTCCGTGCGCCCGCCCACACTACCACCGCTGGCGCAAAAGCCAGGCGACTGGGCGGCATGCCGACCCCCAAAATGTGCCGTCCTAGGCCAGGGCCAATGTGGCCTCGCCACAAATCCGGTATTAAAGGTGTTTGTCTTTTTGTCTCCTCCAAGAAGGAATTAGTTAGAGACAGAGACATCCCACAATGCAGCAGTTTTTTCCCCAGAATTCCACAGCCATCTCTGTTGCAAGGGGCACTGGAGGTCAGATCCTTTGGTAGGTCCTTGGGTCTCTAGTCGGACACTGCTCCAAGGAGGTGGTCAGCAATGAATTATAAACTGAAATAAAGCTTCTGAAGCTAAAACCTACATGACATTTAATGATTGCAAAGCCCTTTCATTACTTGGTGTTGCTGGCACTTTAGGGCAGAGACACATTCAAAGATTCAGGGAGATTTAGTCAAGGAAACTTCGGGGCGACTTTGGAAAACGCTCAGAGTGCCATCCCGCCGGTGATTTAGATTCTAGCTGGCGGGAAGGCTTTTCAAAGAAGAGGAGATTTGTCACCGGGCGAATAATTCTCCCCGAATCTTTGCCTGTGTCACTAGCCTTAATGTACTTTGAGATATGTGATATTGACTGGTGGAATATATCTTTTGGGGGTTTAGTGTGCTTTTTAAAAACAATACCTTGCACAGGGGCCCGTTAACTCTAAATCCTAAGGTCCCAGATACTCTATTGGAGAAGAATAGGGCAACATTCTCAATAACTCAACTGGACACTGTTACACAAACAAAATTATTTCAGATTTCACTGGACTACAAGTTCCAGCAAACTCCAACATATGGGGGTTGAATTCTTAAAGAGGTTGTTCACCTTTAAATAAACTTTTAGTAGAAGTAGAAAGACGTAGAAAGTAATATTCTGAGACAATTTGCAGTTGGTTTTCATTTTTTATTATTGGTGGTTTTTGAGTTATTTAGCTGTTTATTCAGCAGCTCTCCAGTTTGCAATTTCAGCCGTCTGGTTGCTAGGGTCCAAATTTACCCTAGCAACCATGCATTGATTTGAATAAGAGGCTGGAATGTGAATAGGAGAGTCCTGAATAGAAAGAGGAGTAATAAAAAGTAGCAATAACAATACATTTGTAGCCTTACAGAGCATTTGTTTTTTAGATGGGGTCAGCGACCCCCATTTGAAAGCTGGAAAGATTCAGAACGAAGAGGCAAATAATTAAAAAAAAATAAAGGCCAATTGAAAGGTTATCCAATTAGCCATTGTACAATATACTAAAAGTTTTACCCCTTTAAAGTAACATTGATCAACAGAACTTCTCTCCAACTTCTCTCCATACATGAGATTCCTCCAATAAGAATCCCACCGGTCCTGAATCAATATGGCTCCATGTTCTTTTTTCCTGCAAATGGTGCTGGAAACTTTAAAGACAGTGTCCAGCCAGCATGTCCTTCCTTCTTGTGTTATATTGGGAAACCATAATGTGCATAATTATTGTGTTTCGGTATTTAATATAACAGCAAGATGACTACTATGGGTGCATTGGGAAGGAGGGATAAACCAAATGAGAGATTTAGGGGCGCAGCTATCCATAATGCAAGGGGCACATTTAGGGAAGTTAAGTGCAGCTCACATTTTGTAAGAATTGTATTTACACAAGGAAGAATCACTTACATCAGTTAAAAAACACACAAAAGTGGTCAATGACACTACCGAGAAGATACAAAAGGTAAATAAATAGGAGTTGTTTGTCGGCTCAGTGCAGCAATCAGTTCATAAGTCTCTGTGACCGTTTGGGTTCCGTTGCTCATATTATGCCCTCTGCAATATGGTCACACATCCATGGTAACTGGTGCAACGCTGCATCGGAGACTCCATCTCCACCGCGCCCGTCTTGGGGTCAAATGTAAAAACCTTGTCGGTTCCTTCTCCGTTCTCGTCCCTTCCGCCCAAGATATAGATCTTGCCCCCGCACACAGTCAGCCCACAGCTTTCCTGCAAAGTCAGGGGACATAGTTAGAGTGATCAGATCCCAAATATTTGAGAAGAAATTATTCAAAATAAAATTGCCTCAGTGATGTTCCCTATATCAACCAATCATATCTTTGATATTGTTTTCTTTCTAATCACTGATAGGCTGCTAACCCTTTTTTAACGCCAGCCTCACATGCATAGCACAAAGTCAATTTGGTCTTAGCGGCACTTATTTCAGGTCATTTTCTGATTGAAAAGTGTGTGAAAGATGAGTTCAACTTGTAATTTGGGACTTAGGCCAGGATTTATGGCATGGTATCAGTTAAAAGACCACATAGACGTCAGCGCTAAAAAGGTAACCCCCCCCCACACACACAAAAGTTATAAAAAACTATTGATGGTCAGGCCCCCTTATAAGTAAAAAAAAACTGTGGTGCCAGGGTCCCCCATAAATTTTTTTTTTAAAAATTAGTGATCAGGGCCCCCCTACAAGTTAAAAAAAAAATAATTGGTGATCAGGGCCCCCCTATAAGTTAAAAAAAAAAACATTGGCGCCAGGGCCCCCCATAAAAGTTTTTTAAAAAAAAAAAAAATTGGTGATCAGGGGCCCCCCTGCAAGTAAAAAAAAATTGATGGCCTGCCCCCCCCCACAAGTTATAAAAAGCCATTGGTGATCAGGGGCCCCCCTCCAAGTATAAAAAAAATTGGCCAGATCCCCCCAAATTTTTAAAAAAAAAATGCTTGCCAGGATTTAGTGTCTAAGGGGGGGCCTGGCCATGCTTCACTTACTTACGGTAAAGCTGTACAGGGATTGGATAGGGGGATCCAATCCCAATGCAGATGTACAGGGACTTATTCTTAAAGGACCAATGAGGTTATAGGAAATCTTAATAGAATAAAGTCTTCCGTGCACAGAGCTGATGTACAGCACTCTGAAGACAGGGGGCCCGGCTAATCAAGTAAGTGAAGCATGATCGGGCCCCCCCCTGCAGGCCCGGGACAACTGTCCCCCTTGTAACCCCCTGATGGCGGCCCTGCTCAATTACATTGTGGTACTCACCAGTGGGGCTGGCAGACTGGCAACTTCACTCCAATGGTCCTTTGCTGGGTCAAAGCTGAAAATGCTACTCAGAAGACCCCCAATCACATAGATGGTTCCTTCCAACTCAACAGCATTGATGCACCTCTGGCAAAAAGGGGATACCTCCATCAAAGTCCATTTATTTTCTTCTGGGTCAAAGCACTGAACCTGGTGGACATGGAAATAATAATTATAAAGAATACTGAGCACAGCAGTGATCAAATAGACACTGTGGTGCTTCTGGTCACATGTCTACCTTGATTAGACACACAAACAACCTTAAAGGGATCCTGTCATCGGAAAACATGTTTTTTTCAAAACACATCAGTTAATAGTGCTACTCCAGCAGAATTCTGCACTGAAATCCATTTCTCAAAAGAGCAAACAGATTTTTTTATATTCAATTTTGAAATCTGACATGAGGCTAGACATTTTGTCAATTTCCCAGCTGCCCCTGGTCATGTGACTTGTGCCTGCACTTTAGGGTAAGGACACACTGGACGATTTATCGTCAACGTTTTTAAAAAGCAAATCGCGGCGACATATCGCTCGTTTGGTCTCTGAACAAAACCAAATGAAAGACGCCAGCTCCTGTGCCCACAGCGCGTTTGTGAATCGCCTGTAGCTCCAAAACGCACCGAGACCCTTTTCCGATCGAGTTATCAGAAATAGCATGTACTTAGAAAAGCACTGAAATCTCCTAGACACGCACACACATACAGATAAGTAGCAGCAATTGTATTCAAATTACAATGCGAACACAATGACGCAAGAACGCAAGAACACAAAGACGCCAGGTTACAGCGGGAAGCACAAACCGTTTCCGGTTTGGGTGGAGCACGTACCGCACAGAGTAATGGGATACAAATCGCTCTGTGCCAATAGTCGCTGTGAATTGTCTGTTCAAAAAAGACGATTGTCTTGTCACGAGATTTACTTTTTAAAAACGTTGGCGAGAAATCGTCCAGTGTGTCCTTACCCTTAGGAGAGAAATGCTTTCTGGCAGGCTGCTGTTTTTCCTTCACAACTGAAGGAGTCTCAGTGGGACATTTGTTTTTACTATTGCGTGTTGTTCTTAGATCTACCAGGCAGTTGTTATCTTGTGTTAGGGAGCTGCTATCTGGTTACCTTCCCATTGTTCTTTTGTTAGGCTGCTGGGGGGGGGGGAAGGGAGGGGGTGATATCACTCCAACTTGCAGTACAGCAGTAAAGAGTGACTGAAGTTTATCAGAGCACAAGTCACATGACTTGGGGCAGCTGGGAAATTGACAATATGTCTAGTCCCATGTCAGATTTCAAAATTCAATATAAAAAAAATCTGTTTGCTCTTTTGAGAAATGGATTTCAGTGCAGAATTCTGCTGGAGCAGCACTATTAACTGATGTGTTTTTCCTATGACAGTATCATTTTAAGGTGGCCATACACAGGGAGATCTGATCGTTTGGCAATGTCGCTCCGATATGCCCACATTGAGCTGGGCGATATCGGGGGGATCTGAT
Source organism: Xenopus petersii (assembly GCA_038501925.1). Classification (NCBI taxonomy): domain Eukaryota; kingdom Metazoa; phylum Chordata; class Amphibia; order Anura; family Pipidae; genus Xenopus; species Xenopus petersii. The sequence continues at coordinate 5,832,326 of CM076674.1, read as the reverse complement.
TGTGGGCCCTAGGGCCCAATGATCGGATCAGAATGGAGGCATACGGGCAGTCGGATCGTAGGACATCATCAACGAAAAGATGCGGCGGTGATAAGACAGGATTTTTTACCCTGCCCGATCGGCGTCTGACTGACTTTCGGGCAGATATCGATTGGGGACGCCCATCGGATTGCCCCACACACGGGCAGTAAGCTGCTAACTTGGACAGCTTTTATCGGCCCGTGTATCGGGGCCTTTAGAAACCCTTTTGTAACCCTTCGAAACCTTAGATACCCTTTAGCCTTTGGAAATTAAACTACTAATATAAAAACTAAATTAAAAACTAAATTATTAGGGCAGGTTCATTTTGCCAACTCTTGGCCTTACCATATAACATCAGCCCCAGCACCGAATCCACTATTTTGGATTCGGCCGAGCCCCTGAATCCTTTGTGAAAGATTAGGCCGAATACCGAACCGAATCCTAATTTGCATATGCAAATTAGGGGTGGGAAGCGGAAAACATTTTTTACTTTCTTGCTTTGTGAAAAAGTCTGGCAATTTCCCTCCCCACCAATAATTTGCATATGCAAATTAGGATCCAAATTCGTTTCGGCCGGGCAGAAGGATAAAACCGAAACCAAATCCTGCTGAAACATGCAGAATCCTGGCCGAATCCTGAACTGAATCCTGGATTTGGTGCATACCTACATAAAATGCTTAAAGGAGGAAAGGTACCAAGGCAGTTTTTTGCCAATATATTAGCCACAATAGTACAAGCTATAACACTATTTATTCTGTAGAATGCTTTACCATATCAGCCATTCAAGCACAGGATACACAGTAGATAACAGATAATTACTAGTATAGTTTATATAAACAAGCTGCTGTGTAGCCATGGGGGCAGTCATTCAAGCAAAGGATACACAGTTGATAACAGATAAGTACTACTATAGTTTATATAAACAAGTTGCTGTGTAGCCATGGGGGCAGCCATTCAAGCACAGGATACACAGTAGATACCAGATAAGTACTACTATAGTTTATATAAACAAGCTGCTGTGTAGCCATGGGGGCAGCCATTCAAACACAGGATACACAGCAGCTTGTTTATATAAACTATAGTAGTACTTATCTGGTATCTACTGTGTATCCTTTGCTTGAATGGCTGCCCCCATGGCTACACATTTAAACTGAAAGAAGGAAGTCTGATACAGAAGCCCATGAGTGCACAATAGAAGGAAAGTCCTCTGTTTCTTTTTATATAGACCTTTCTGATAAAGCTTACTTAGTTTCAACCTTTACTTCTCCTTTAAACAATGGTCTGTTGTTTGGCCAATAAAATCTTCTCTGTCCAATAGAGGCACCAGAATCCCAATGTTTGGGCATCAGACAATAGACTGGTCACTTGCATGACCTGTATTGTGCCAACACTCCCTTGTATAAGTACAATGTACCTTGAATACACAGATATGTAATGTAATGTATGGAACACTTCACCAAAGTAGGCTTAACTAGACTCCCCAATCTTCTCTACTGTACCTTGTTAGTGTTCGTGATGGACTCAATCGCTCCACCAATCACATAGATCTTGTTCATGCAGGTTACAACAGCAGCAGAGCTGACGGCTTCTAACAAAGGCGGCACAACCGTCCAAGTGTTTGAGAAGGTGTTGTAGCGTTCTACTGAGGACAACCTCTGCATGCCGTCAAAGCCACCCAAGGCATAAATCTAGCATGGTGGAAGAGGTGAAAAAGTCATCAGTAAATGTGAAGTTGGTTTATCATCAGTGTTTAATTTGTCTTCATCAGGAATTGCACCAGTCTGCCTCTTAATGAATCCATACAAAATCAATTTGCCCTTACCTCTATTCCTTCATTTAAAGGACCCTGTCCATAAAAACGTTGTTGTCATGGGCCTATAATGGAGATGTGGTTGCCAATAAGACTCACCTCTCCTTTCAGAGTGACCATTTTATGTCTCCATCGGCCCTTATTCAGTGAAGCGATTCGGACCCAGCTATTTAGTTGTGTGTTGAGCATCCATACATCACTACTGTTGATCTCACCCCCTGCAAGACAAACGGATAGCCTGACCTTGATAAAATGGCCTCAGGTATGAGCAAAAATGCAGTGTATTTGCCCTTTTAACATCAAAAGCAATCAAAAGACATGTATCTTGGAACAAGGAATTTAAGTCAAACAGATTGTAGTTGACAAACTCAGTTGCTCAGCACCACAAACACATGACATGGATTGGGTTGTTAGTAGCTAGACCTAGTGTAAACCATGACTTTTATTACCAAACCACTAATAAGTCATATTCCATATCAGCTATGAACTCATTAACCAGACTGTTGCACATGGGGATGCACAAGCTTTCTGTAAGGGAAAGGTTGGTGGTGATAAAGGGAAGAAGGTGGGGAAGGATTGAGTCAAGGACCTCTAATAGTGCCAACAGGTGCAGAAGAAATGTGACAAAGGTACAAGAACAAGAACAGGATGGGGGGGGCGAAGCCAAAGGACAGAGAGGACAAAGACTGTAGGACAGAAGGGGAAAGTGCAGGTGTAGAACCAGGTCAAGATGGGGTGTGACAAGAAGGACTGGAGCAGGTCTGGGAAGCTGAACAAAACAGGGCTGGAACCAGGAGCAAGAGGGGCAAGAGCACAGGAGCTAGGGACTAGGCCACAGTGATCCAACCGTAGCTAATGCTCAAGCACAGGATGTGAAGAGGGTTGGGCTTATATAGGGCAAGATCAGTCCTGATTGGCTGACCTCAACCCACCAATAAGGCTGCTGGGGTAAAATAGTTAAACTTAATTGCCAGCCTGGTGGTTAAGAAGAGCAACCAGGAGGTCCCAGGATCAATCCGCAGCAGATCCTGACATTTTCTAACAATTTGGAGCCTGCCTGGTGACTACTGGCCAATACCTGACAATATGCTCAACTTTTACATTTTGACCAGACCGCCATGTGCTCACTCTGAACTAGATTTTCCTATTCAGCACTTCAGCAAGAGGGCATTAAATATCACCTCATGATCTTGTATGTGTGTGTTATGGACCATCTCAAACCATGTTTGATGAATGCTTCCTTAGTTTTACAGGCAAACTCATTGGGTATCTACATTTATGCACACGAGCAGAATCGGAGTCATTGTATTGTACAGTGTCGATTGCAACAGTCGCCTTGGTGCTCACGGTTCCTTTACCTCAAAAGCAAAGTCTCAGCCAAGTTTGTAGGGAGTGAATCTCTGGCAATTACTTTACATAGAGTTTTTACTGTATATAAGGCATCCATGCATGAAACCTATGTAGGCTGTTTGCTTTAGGCTGCTGTTGTTTGCTTTTCGGATGACTACAGCATGCCCTAACTGGTGTAGTAAGAACATGCTTGTGTCTAAAATTGAAATCTTGGCAGCTCGTATTGATTGTTCCGGTGAGTTTCATGAAGCCAATTCACTTACTACAAAGTTGTTTCTTATTTGATTGAGTATAACACACTATAGATTTGACTCTTTCCCTGTTGTCTGGCTTTTCCTAAAGCTGCCATTGCTTGATTGTAATTCATATGAATAGAAAAAGTGTCGGAATGGCCCACCGGGATACCAGGAAAACTCCCGGTAGGCCCAGGTATCGGAACACTCTTCTGCTCCTAATCATATGGCCTAATCATGGTCATTCCTAATTTCTGTATGAAAACAAAGAGGCAAAATAGATGGAAGAAATAGGATACAGATTAGCATGTATATAAAGAGACTAAGGGTCGGTCTGGGTTTTTGGGGCAAAACTCACATTTTTCAGGTTTATTTTAAAAACTCAAATTTTTTGAGATGCTGCAAAAAGCCCAAATCCGAAAATCCTCCATCTCAGAATTGCCAAGGTTGAAGTTTCTGTGGTCTGCATTGGAAGTAGTCAGAAAATCTGACCATTTTCCGCTTTTCGGGCAAAAATATGAAAAATTCAAGCTTTTCGAGAAAAAGATTAAAAAAATCGAGCGATTCGGTAAAAAAAAAAAAGTATGATTCGGGCTTTCGCTCAATTTTATTTCGTTTTTACCCAATCAATTAAATCAAGCTTTTTTTAAAAAATAAATAAGGTAAAATCGGGTATGGGAGTTTGCTCGTGGTTTTTTTAATCAAAAAAAAATTGATGAATTTGAATTTTAGTAAATAACCCCCTTATAGAATACAGAGGTTGAGTACAAATAGTTTTGAGAGTGGGCCTAAGGTTTTCTAATGGGCCCTTGACATACCAGTCTGACACTTTATAGAAGCTGTAAATGAAGAATCTATAGAACATAAGAAGTCAATGGCAAGGGATGGGTGGGTTCAAATCAGATCAAGAGATTAGAAGGCATATAGAAGGCATCCAATGATTCATAGAAGAAGTTCTATGCTGAGTACAGGTATGGGACCGGTTGGGAATGCTCAGGACCTGGGGTTTTTTCTGGATAATGGATCTTTCCATAATGTGGATCTTCATACCTTAAGTCTACTGGAAAATCATGTCAACATTAAATAAAGCCAATAGGATTGTGTGTAGTTCAAGTACAATCTACTGTTTTATTATTACAGAGAAACTGGGAAATCATTTGTAAAGATTTGGATTATTTGGATAAAATGGAGTCTATGGGTGACGGCCTTCCTGTAATTCTGACTTTTCTGGATAACAGGTTTCCAGATAATGGGTCCTATACTGTATTTCTCTAAAGAATAACAACCTACACTTCCCTTTTACAGAAATATGCCTTTTTCCTTTATGGCATCTTTAGCCTAAATGCAACTTGTGATGGTATGGGACCCATGATTCTTCTTATACACAATATAAATCACAGCATAGACACTTCTCTAAATAAAGCAGGAGGCATTTTGTCAAACTCTCTAATGGTTTAAGTTCAACAGCTACATGTCAAAAGATTGGCCTGCTGTAGGGTGTCATATGTACGCCAAGAAAAGCTGTCAATCTCCTGAAAGGCGTGTGATACCAGCACACATGGAATAAAATAGCAATTGATCTCACCTGAAATATAAACGTTATTCTTTAACATACAGGCAGCAAACTCTGACTTTGCATATCCCGGAGTACTGGCTAGAGCCGTCCAACGACCACCCTTTGGGTGATAACTATCAGTAAAGGGTAACTTCAATAGGCCCTTTTTATCACAGCCGCCGATTATAACTATCACTTCTGATAAGTCAGTGAACCTGCAAAACAGGAGGGGATGGAAACAATGGAAACGTTTTAGCAGATTAATAACCTGGGGAGGGAAGAACAGGGATGTCAAGTCGTGTAACTGCTTATCATGCCTCTGTCAATTCCTTTCCATTCACTGTATCACTCATGTATTATAAGGGATAATGTACCCCCTACTGTAAATGATAAGGATATTAGAAGTCACTGAGGGGTTGTTCTGTGACCATATAAAGGCACAAGGCTGCAGGCTGAGTTATACAGGGAACTCTGAGTATCACTCATGTATTATAAGGGATAATGTACCCCCTACTGTAAATGATAAGGATATTAGAAGTCACTGAAGGGTTGTTCTGTGACCATATAAAGGCACAAGGCTGCAGGCTGAGTTATACAGGGAACTCTGAGTATCACTCATGTATTATAAGGGATAATGTACCCCCTACTGTAAATGATAAGGATATTAGAAGTCACTCAGGGGTTGTTATGTGACCATATAAAGGCACAAGGCTGCAGGCTGAGTTATACAGGGAACTCTGAGTATCACTCATGTATTATAAGGGATAATGTACCCCCTACTGTAAATGATAAGGATATTAGAAGTCACTGAGGGGTTGTTCTGTGACCATATAAAGGCACAAGGCTGCAGGCTGAGTTATACAGGGAACTCTGAGTATCACTCATGTATTATAAGGGATAATGTACCCCCTACTGTAAATGATAAGGATATTAGAAGTCGCTGAGGGGTTGTTCTGTGACCATATAAAGGCACAAGGCTGCAGGCTGAGTTAAACAGGGAACTTGTTCTAAAAATATTTAGAAAGGTATAATAAAGTGTAATGAATACCTGTTAGCTCATGGGGTTCACTTTTATTTAACGTTTTATTTAACGACTGCCAAACAAGCAAGACAGATTGTTGGCCATTGAATTCATCTGAGTTACATGAAGTCCATTCAACTTTCAGCCAAGGGCTCATCAATGAATAATTCTGATAAACGGACATAACCCTGCTGTGTTTTTTAAACTGCAACTCCCTTTATTGGTAACAAATTACACCGTGGCACTTGTCTCAAATAACGGGAACTGCAGTTAAAAAAACACTAAAGGGTTCTGTCCGTGTATCTAATCTATAAGTCTAAGACTGGTTCTTACTTTCATAATCAACTCGTGCTACAGAATGAAGTAGAATCAGTTGGCACAATGACATCCCTTGCCATTAGAAGAGAGTAGGTTTAATATTAAAAGGGCAGTATAGACCTACACTATACACACCGTTGTTTAATATGAGCCCAATAAATAGGACTTCTGTTGATATTATAAAGAACAAACTTTTGATTTTTCTTGAACTCCCTGCGTGAACAGAGTATTTTGTTTAGGTGAAGATAATGAGCTCTGTATAAACAATCCCCCTTTCCTAAGATAAGCAGATTTTGTTGGGCTTTGCTATAAAGACAAGGTGGGCTTATCTGTTCTAGTCCTATTCATTGAGCTCATTATTGAAAAGGGGTGTATAACGCCCTGCTTTAGAGTTTGGCACTGAATCCAGCATATGCTGTTTACTAATCAATTAATTGGTTCCTCTATCTCAGGGGTCCCCAGCCCTTTTTTACCCATGAGCAACATTCAGATGTAAAAGGAGTTGGAGAGCAACGCAAGCATGAAACATGTTCCTGGGTGGTGCCAGATTAGGGCTGTGATTGGCCTATTTAGTAGCCCCTATGTAGACTGTCAACGTACTACCTACATTTTGGTAGTACACCTGTTTTTTATGCAACCAAAACTTGCCTCCAAGCCTGGAATTCAAAAATAAGCACCTGCTTTGAGGAGATCGGAGAGCAACATGTTGCTCACAAGATCACTGCTCTATCTCATCATTTAATTATATGGGCAAGAGTATTATTAATGAGCCATATTACCTTCTTGGTTTGACTCTGAGAGGGTTGACTTGATTCCCGAGGATGTAGTACACGCGAGCCTCATGCAGCAAAGGAAAACATTCAGAGCAGCCTTGAATGGTCTTGTCCATCTCTACCTTCTCCAGAAAATAAGCCGGGTCCAGCAACGGCAGTTTCACAAGTTCCAAAAGATCCTTTAAGTGTTTCGATCTGACTAGGCTGCTTCTATTTACCCATTTCATGACGGCTTCGAAGACCTCTTCTTCCTTTCTTACCACTAGATGTTCATTGGACAGATACTCAACGAGCTCCTCTTTGCTTAAGTCCAAGAACTCCTCGTGGCAAGACACCTCTGCAAAGCCTTCCAGCATGAGCTTCTTGCTCTTTTCAGACAAAGCCGAAATGGCAAAGGAATCTGCAAACTTCCTGATGCCCACGCAGTTGCAAGGATGAAGTTGGTTCTCTAGAAATGTCACACAGGCATCTCGTAATGTGTTCATGTGGAGCAAGTCCGAGGCTTCCAGAATCCCTACCACGTTCTCTTCTTCAATCTGTAGGCTGCCTCCATACATGTATTCCAAAAGAAGGTCCATGACTGTTGAGGGTATCTTCTGGATCTCCACAACGTCAAGTTGACTCTCTTTGAGGTGGCCGCCAAACATGGCTCTGAAATAAGAACTGCAGGCAGACAGGATTGCTTTATGGCAAGGGTAATCCTTGCCTTCAACAACAAGGACGACGTCTGTAAACACCCCTGTTTTTCTATATACGTTTAAACTCTGCAGGATATCCAAGGCATGGCATGCTTCGTTGCACAGCCTCATGGGCAATTTCTCTGCCCGCGGTTCTTGGTTGGAATTTTCGAGACCTTTGGTTCCGTAGACGAGGTCCTCCTTTAAAGGCTGGTGCATCCTGATTTGAGTAAGAGACTGGATTACGAACATGTGAGGGCCTGAATAGAAAGGGGGGGTGATGAAAAGTAGCGATAAAAATACATTTATTAAAAATAAATGAAGACCAACTGAAAAGTTGCTGAGAATTGGCCACACTATAACATACTTAAAGTTAACTTAAAGGCGTATCACCCCTTTAATGATAGTCTGAAATTATACATCACACCATTAAGGCTCCCTGTGCACATCAACAACACTTTAAAGGGTAAATACACTTTGATTTACACCTGAGCCCTAGATTTGCTATTCCATCTGCTAAAACCTCATCACCTTTTTTACTAGACTGCTGAAAAGACGACAGGGTTAATGCAAAACTCCAGCCTGCCAAAAATGACAGGCAATTAAATATATTACCTACTGACCAATGTTCAACTACAGAAATCTCATCTTCTGCTCCATCCATTCCCATTTTCCCTTGGGGCCCCGGTTTGACTGATTTTGTCTAACGCTACTGAGCCTGGTAATGAAATCAGTCTGGGGCCCTCCATTCGGAGCCGAGCACTCAGGAAAAATAACAAATACTAATTTCCTATAACAGCTGCCTCTTCTAAATGGCACCTTTAGGCAAATTGAACATTTCCCCCAATGCAGCGTAGCTTTAACAAATATTTGTGATTTATTCTTTGTATTTTAATGGTTTTCTGTTAATGTTACAAAAATACCGCGTGGGACGACTTTAACAGGAGAATCTGGCACAGCTGTAAGTGTAATTGTATCCTTGTTGCTACTCATCTGTATGGTTTAACCATCTGTTGTAAATGTGCCATGTTTTACAAAGCAGCAGCATCTGAATGGAAGAGGGATGTACAACATTGTAATGTAGCTTCTACTTAAACAACATTCATAATCATTGTCATTGGCAGAGCTCAGGGCAAAGCGGGGTTTGTTATTCTCCTTTATTTATATGGTGTAGCAATTTCTAACCTATGCCAGTTTCTCCATTAAACTACTTTGTAGTACTGTGTATTTTGAATACAACAGAATGATAATTGTTAGTACTGATAAAAAAGTTATGCTGTGCCCATGTTGCTCTATCTACTACTATCCCACATTCACACTCTTTATTATCTCACTGTTACTATAGGCACCATCTCTCCCTACTATACCTGCTATCCCACAGTCACACTCCCTTCCCAGAGACTATTATCCACTGTTACTATAGACACCATCTCTCCCTACTATACCTGCTATCCCACAGTCACACTCCCTTCCCAGAGACTATTATCCACTGTTACTATAGGCACCATCTCTCCCTACTATACCTGCTATCCCACAGTCACACTCCCTTCCCAGAGACTATTATCCCACTGTTACTATAGGCACCATCTCTCCCTACTATACCTGCTATCCCACAGTCACACTCCCTTCCCAGAGACTATTATCCCACTGTTACTATAGGCACCATCTCTCCCTACTATACCTGCTATCCCACAGTCACACTCCCTTCCCAGAGACTATTATCCACTGTTACTATAGGCACCATCTCTCCCTACTATACCTGCTATCCCACAGTCACACTCCCTTCCCAGAGACTATTATCCCACTGTTACTATAGACACCATCTCTCCCTACTATACCTGCTATCCCACAGTCACACTCCCTTCCCAGAGACTATTATCCACTGTTACTATAGACACCATCTCTCCCTACTATACCTGCTATCCCACAGTCACACTCCCTTCCCAGAGACTATTATCCACTGTTACTATAGGCACCATCTCTCCCTACTATACCTGCTATCCCACAGTCACACTCCCTTCCCAGAGACTATTATCCCACTGTTACTATAGGCACCATCTCTCCATACTATACCTGCTATCCCACAGTCACACTCCCTTCCCAGAGACTATTATCCACTGTTACTATAGGCACCATCTCTCCCTACTATACCTGCTATCTCACAGTCACACTCCCTTCCCAGAGACTATTATCCACTGTTACTATAGGCACCATCTCTCCCTACTATACCTGCTATCCCACAGTCACACTCCCTTCCCAGAGACTATTATCCCACTGTTACTATAGGCACCATCTCTCCCTACTATACCTGCTATCCCACAGTCACACTCCCTTCCCAGAGACTATTATCCCACTGTTACTATAGACACCATCTCTCCCTACTATACCTGCTATCCCACAGTCACACTCCCTTCCCAGAGACTATTATCCACTGTTACTATAGACACCATCTCTCCCTACTATACCTGCTATCCCACAGTCACACTCCCTTCCCAGAGACTATTATCCACTGTTACTATAGACACCATCTCTCCCTACTATACCTGCTATCCCACAGTCACACTCCCTTCCCAGAGACTATTATCCACTGTTACTATAGACACCATCTCTCCCTACTATACCTGCTATCCCACAGTCACACTCCCTTCCCAGAGACTATTACCCACTGTTACTATAGGCACCATCTCTCCCTACTATACCTGCTATCCCACAGTCACACTCCCTTCCCAGAGACTATTATCCACTGTTACTATAGGCACCATCTCTCCCTACTATACCTGCTATCCCACAGTCACACTCCCTTCCCAGAGACTATTATCCCACTGTTACTATAGACACATCTCTCCCTACTATACCTGCTATCCCACAGTCACACTCCCTTCCCAGAGACTATTATCCCACTGTTACTATAGACACATCTCTCCCTACTATACCTGCTATCCCACAGTCACACTCCCTTCCCAGAATATTTTCCTTTGCAGCTCTCCGGTTGGTAATTTAAAATGTTACCTTAGCAACCAGACTGGAATTTGAAAGACAGTCTGCAATTTACTTAAGAAATTGCCTCAATACCATTAATAAAATACGTTAAAAAAATTACAAATTTAACTCCAATTTTGGAAGGAATCCCTGCAGTGGATTTTGCAATCTAATCTCCATACCACACATACAAGTAATAGTTCATTTTATACACAGGGATGAGGGAGCCGTACTAGTCACTGCGCCACCATGAACACTAAATAAATAAATAATACAAAAAGCAATAGGGAAATCTACGCTGAATACACAATGCTGCTGAAATGGATTCACAATCCAAAGCTCTATCTACTTACATTTATGTATATTAAGGCACAGGTCATGTCATAGTCTATCTGCCTTACCCTATTTTATTAAATGGCTTATTAAATCCTGAGTCAGTAAATGAAATGCAGGAGATGGTGGACACAATTAATAGTCTGACACATAGACTATATAGACTATAGCTACTGACACTTGCTCAGCCTGTCCCATTGTACTCGTCTATAACAAAAGCATCTCCCCATTCTCATTACCTTTCATTGAAGCAGTTTGTCAGGATCTGGCTGGTTCTATTTCTGCTGCAGCCCACAGCTCCGCTCACCTATTTGTACTGGAGCACAGGGAGGGGAATGTCAGGTTTCACTGAAATGATAAACAAAAGATTTCCTGCTTCTCAGTAAGGATCGAGGGGGACAGTCAGTCCTCTTCCCTGACAGTGTCAAATGTGACAGTTAGAGAGGGAGGAGTTTGCTGACTGCAACAAAGGACAGAGGGGGCTTCTCTCTCCCTGGAGCGGGGGGGGGGGATTCAGATGGAGGATTTAAGCTCACATGCTCGGGGCGGCTGGGATTTAGTAAAGATGTAAAGGCTGAAATCATTCAGAGGCAAATACACATCAAGTAAACAGTTGTAGAATTAGAAGTTAATTACTACAAGACAAGGGGTCAGGTGACCCCACTCATACGAGCATAGACCCCATGTGATTGGCACATGATTCCAGGGGCTGGTTTAAACCCTGAAGCTTTGCTCATACTGTAGTTCTTTATTCTCCATGTGTGAGCGACTCTGCACTGTGACATTTGTGTGACGAGGACATGTCCAACACCCTACACCCAACTGGGCACCCTGAGCCTCCACTGACATGATAACAATGGCATATTTCCCAGCTCCATTGGTCACAGGCTGTTCAAAGCTTGTCCAGTCTCCTTTTCTGTCCAATCCTTTAATGACACACGGAAATTAATCTTCTTACAACGTGGCCTCCGAGAGATTGACCTGAGCTTCACACGTGCCCCTTTGTGAAAGGTGTGGGTCACCATCAAGTTAACTTTTAGTATGCGATAGACTGGCTTATTGTAAGCAACTATTGAATTGGTCTTCATTGTTTATTTTAAATAGTTATTTTTTATAATTTTTATGATTTTTCCAGATTTCAAATGGGGGGTCACTGTCCCCATCTAAAAAATGCTGATATGCATTGTTATTTCTATTTTTATTACTCGTCTTTCTGTTCAGGCCTCTCCTATTCATATTCCAGTCTCTTATTCAAAGCAATGCATGGTTGCTAGGGGAATTTGGACCATATTGTTTTTTGCCACAAACAATACTCGAGTATAAGCCGACCCGAGTATAAGCCGAGGTACCTAATTTTACCTACGAAAACTGGGAAAACTTAAGGACTCAAGTATAAGCCTAGACACAACTACAGCCCTGTCTCCCAGCAGCGCACATTCTGCCAAAGTGACCCCCCCAGCGATCAACCGGACTTCTTTGCAAAGTTGATGGTGACAGAGAATTGCCAAACGGATTACATTGTCCCACTGTCCCACTACCATGTGCAGAGGGTGCTGTGTGATATTGCCATCACTGTTAATCTTTCGTATAACCAACAGAGGGTGCTGTGTGATATTGCAGTCACTGTTATTCTTTCATATAACCAACAGAGGGCACTGTGTGATATTGCAGTCACTGTTATTCTTCCATATAACCAACAGATGGCGCTGTGTGATATTGCAGTCACTGTTATTCTTTCATATAACCAACAGAGGGTGCTGTGTGATATTGCAGTCACTGTTATTCTTCCATATAACCAACAGATGGTGCTGTGTGATATTGCAGTCACTGTTATTCTTTCATATAACCAACAGAGGGCGCACTGTTATTCTTTCATATAACCAACAGAGGGTGCTGTGTGATATTGCAGTCACTGTTATTCTTCCATATAACCAACAGATGGTGCTGTGTGATATTGCAGTCACTTTTATTCTTTCATATAACCAACAGAGGGCGCACTGTTATTCTTTCATATAACCAACAGATGGTGCTGTGTGATATTGCAGTCACTGTTATTCTTTCATATAACCAACAGAGGGTGCTGTGTGATATTGCAGTCACTGTTATTCTTTCATATAACCAACAGAGGGCACTGTGTGATATTGCAGTCACTGTTATTCTTTCATATAACCAACAGAGGGTGCTGTGTGATATTGCAGTCACTGTTATTCTTCCATATAACCAACAGATGGCGCTGTGTGATATTGCAGTCACTGTTATTCTTTCATATAACCAACAGAGGGCACTGTGTGATATTGCAGTCACTGTTATTCTTTCATATAACCAACAGAGGGTGCTGTGTGATATTGCAGTCACTGTTATTCTTCCATATAACCAACAGAGGGCGCTGTGTGATATTGCAGTCACTGTTATTCTTTCATATAACCAACAGAGGGCGCTGTGTGATATTGCAGTCACTGTTATTCTTTGATATAACCAACAGAGGGAGCTGTGGGATATTGCAGTCTCTCCCCAACCGAACTGTTGGTATAGGAATGATTGAAAGTGACTGCAATCTCAGCTACTGCCCACTGAATCGAGTATAAGCCGAGGTAGACTTTTTCAGCACATTTTGGATGCTGAAAAACTCGGCTTCTACTCGAGTATATACGATATGTTCCATTTTTGGTGGGGTACAATAAGGCACTTCTTGTTATTAGTGACTTTAGTTTGGGAGGCTGAATGCTAGGAGTGGTGGGTCTGAGAATATGCTTTTGAGCCTCTCGTCCTTATGACGTGTACCTTGTAGATCTCTATTTTTATGAGGGTCCTAAGTTGTGGAGTGTATGTGACCACTAGGGGAACCCGATTTATTTCAGGTTTTCGTTTATATTCCCAGACTTCTGGGAATCCTGGTGGCTGCTAGGGATGTAGCGAACGTCGGAAAAAAAGTTCGCGAACATATTCGCGAACTTGCGCAAAAATGCGAGCGGTTCGCGAACGGTTCGCGAACCCCATAGACTTCAATGGGAAGGCGAACTTTAACATCTAAAAAAGACATTTCTGGCCAGAAAAATGATTTTAAAGTTGTTTAAAGGGTGCAACGACCTGGACAGTGGCATGTCAGAGGGGGATCAAGGGCAAAAATTTATCTGAAAAATCTGCCTGTGTGTGCTTGGAAGAGATAGTGTAGGGGGAGAGCTGTTAGTGATTTCAGGGACAGATGATAGTAAGTTTGCTGGCTAGTAATCTGCTTGATACTGCTCTGTATTGGAACAAAAAAATAAATAAAAGCAGTCCTTACAAGGACTACTGTTATTGCAGCAGTCAGCAGATGAGATCAGAAGCAGGACAGCTGCCCACTGCAGCTACATACAGAGCACTGCAGTAGAAGGTAGATTACTAGCCAGCAAAGCTACCTAAGCTTAAATGTCCCTCAAACCCCTGCAGACTTCTGTCCCTCCAATAACAGAGCAGTATCAAAACGATTACTAGCCAGCAAACTTTCAACTGTCCCTGAAATCACTAACAGGCAGCAGCTCTCTCCCTACACTATCTCTTCAGCACACACAGGCAGAGTGAAAAAACGCTGCAGGGCTTCGGTTTTTATAGGGAAGGGGAGTGGTCCAGGGGAGAGCTTCCTGATTGGCTGCCATGTACCTGCTGGTCTGGGGTGAGAGGGCAAAAAAAAGCGCCAACAATGGCGAACCCAAAATGGCGAACGTCGCGCGACGTTTGCGAACTTCCGGCGAGCGCGAACACCCGATGTTCGCGCGAACAGTTCGCGCCATCTCTAGTGGCTGCATGAAAAATGTTACTTAAAATGTTACTGAATGTTACTGAAACTAAAATGTTCTGAAAATCATCATGGGCACATAGTATAAGGGATAGTAGCTGGATCAACATCAGCGGTGGAGCCAAATATAAAGTAAAAATAGGCTTTATTGATCAATGTTAAAATTGTATATACAAGCGGGCAGGGAGATACAGCTTGTTTCGTGACTAATACAGAAGCTTAAGCGCCCCCCTTTGGACAACACCTTTATAGCCTCTTTCTTTCTCCTGACAACTTCCTTGACTACTTGCTGGTCAGACTGGTGAGAAACTGACCAGCAGGTGGCGCTGTTGTAACTAAATTCATTCATATTAACAGTACATGTATCCCTTAATATCTTGGAATCAAAACAAAATAAATAATCTAGCCAATGTGTCGGTCTGTGAGACCTGGAGTCCACAAATAAACTCGGGGATGGAATGGACCCGAAACTCGATCCTCTTTTGTAAGTAAAGTAGGGATGCGGGGGCAATATTTATTTGGGATTGGGGTCCTGTCTTAAAATTTTCCAATATTTCTGAACAGTTTTACAGACAAAAGGACTATCACGGGAGTGGTAATAATGCGAGGAAAATCATTATTCAAATTGGTCCTTCCTGTCATAGTTGTATTGGACATCCTTATAGGGATCCTGTCATCAGAAAACATGTTTTTTTTCAAAACACATCAGTTAATATTGCTACTCCAGCAGAATTCTGCGCTGATATACATTTCTCAAAAGAGCAAACAGATTTTTTTATATTCAATTTTGAAATCTGACATGGGGCTAGACATTTTGTCAATTTCCCAGCTGCCCCCAGTCATGTGACTTGTGCCTGCACTTTAGGAGAGAAATGCTTTCTGGCAGGCTGCTGTTTTTCCTTCTCAATGTAACTGAATGTGTCTCAGTGGGACCTGGATTTTACTATTGAGTGTTGTTCTTAGATCTACCAGGCAGATGTTATCTTGTGTTAGGGAGCTGCTATCTGGTTACCTTCCCATTGTTCTGGCTGCTGGGGGGGGGGGGAGGGGTGATATCACTCCAACTTGCAGTACAGCAGTAAAGAGTGATTGAAGTTTATCAGAGCACAAGTCACATGACTTGGGGCAGCTGGGAAATTGACAATATGTCTAGCCCCATGTCAGATTTTAAAATTGAATATAAAAAAATCAGTTTGCTCTTTTGAGAAATGGATTTCAGTGCAGAATTCTTCTGGAGTAGCACTATTAACTGATTCATTTTGAACTGATTCATTTTTTTCCCATGACAGTATCTCTTTACCCTGTTTCTATTGTTATTTTTAACTGTCAGAAGATCCTTGCGTTTGGTCCCAACCGCCCTATCGTAGGCCCTCTTAATATCCCTGCATGCATATCCTCTTTAGGTAAACTGATCCCATAATAACATGGTCTGGTGGTTAAAGGATTGATATTCCTTTGTGTTGGTCAGTTGACCTATGAGCTGAATGTTGTATATATATATATATATATATATATATATATATATATATATATATGTATATATCTGAGAACAGCACGGCTTCAGTGTAACCAGCTTGAAAAAGGAACTAAAATGTTCTGAAAGCTTGTTATGATTATATTAGTTATCCAATTAAGGGATCACCTTTATTCCACTTTGTTATCTTTTTATTTCAAAACAGTTGCCCTGAAAGCAGTGCGGTAACGTTTGCCTGTACGTCTGCATTGATGTAGCCTATATCTTCATTTATAACCATTACCGCATCTGCCTATTCTCACTGAGCTTTATATGAACAACCGATAACACACGTTGATTTATGGGCATTAACAGGCGTCTTCAAAAACCTAAGCGCATCGCTTATCAGTAACCACAGTAATGAGCCATCGTTTCGAAAGTTCCAAGCAAATGTAAAACAGCTCTATCATCAGTCTCAAGCTGAAAGACTATAATAACACTATAAAGTAACGATTAACTACTGACACAAAGGGATAACAAAGAGTGTTTACGGCTGCTAAAACCAATCAATCCCCTACTTCATCCTCAGCCAATCAACTGCTTGATTAATCAATTTTATGGCCAATCAATTTTCATGGACTATTTGCTGAATAATTAATTATTGAAATTTGATCAGGTTGAATTTATGTATATATATTAATTAATTTATGTATAATTTGGTTGAAATTTTTCTTTGATAAATTTTGGGTATTTTATCAATTTTCATAAGGTGGGTAATTGATTTGGAAGTTTAATAACTAATACAATTTAATGCTATGTGATTTAAAATACAGAGTGCGACTTTTGAGACCTTTTTTCATTTCAATTAATTTCAAAAACGTAAGCTTCAATCTCACGAAATTAGCTGCCTATGTAAAATCTCGTTAATATGGGGTAGTCCTGCATCATTGCCGGGCCCCTATTCTCAAGGGGTTTGTATGTTCTACCCATGTCTGTGTGGGTTTCATCTGGGTACACTGGTTTCCCCCACACCCCAAATAAATACAGGCAGGTTAACTGGCTCCTGATAATACTGACCCTAGTGAGTGTTCCTGTGATAGGGACCTTAGATTGTAAGCTCCACTGGGGCAGAGACTGATGGGAATATGATAGGGACCTTAAATTGTAAGCTCACTGGGACAGGGACTGATGGGAATATGATAGGGACCTTAGATTGTAAGCTCACTGGGACAGAGACTGATGGGAATGTGAAAGGAACCTTAGATGATAAGCTCCACTGGGACAGGGACTTATGGGACTGTGATAGGGACCTTAAATTGTAAGCTCACCAGGGCAGGGACTGATGGGAATGTGATAGGGACATTAGATTGTAAACTCACTGGGGCAGGGACTGATGGGAATCTGAATGGAACCTTAGATTGTAAGCTCCACTGGACAGGGGCTGATGGGAATGTGATGGGGATCTTAGATTGTAAACTTGCTGAGACAGGGATGTTGGCAATGTGATATAGACCTTATATTGTAAGCTCCACTGGGGCAGGGAGTGATGGGAATGTGATATGGAACTTAGATTGTAAGCTCCACTGGGGCAGAGAGTGATGGGAATGTGATAGGGACATTCAATTGTAAGCTCCACTTGGGCAGGGTCTGATGTGAATGTGATAGGGGCCTTAGATTGTAAGCTCACTGGAGCAGGGACTGATAGGAATGTGATAGGGACCTTAGATTGCAAGCTCACTGGGGCAGGAACTGATGGGAATGTGATAGCGACCTTAGATTGTAAGCTCCACTGGAACAGGGACTGATGGGAATCTGATAGGAACCTTAGATTGTAAGCTCCACTGGACAGGGGCTGATGGGAATGTGATAGGTACCTTATTTTGTAAGTTCACTGAGGCAGAGACTGGTGGGAATGTGATTGGGACCGTAAGCTTGCTGAGAGAGTGACTGTTGGGAATGTGAAAGGGACCTTAGATTGTAAGCTCACTGGGGCAGAGACTGATGAATAAAGTATAATCTCTAAACAACACTGCTGAATATGTTGGAACTTTATAAAGGATAATTAATCATAATATGCACTATGGGGTTTATTAAAAGGAAAAGTTGTAGAAGGTTATATAATGGACAATTCTAAGCAACTTTTCCATTAGTCTCCATTCTTTTTGGAATTATTTGCCTTCTTCTTAATCTTTCCAGCTTTCAAATGAAGTTCTCTGCCCCATCTTAAAAAACAAATGCTCTGTAAGGGTACAAATGTATTGTTATTGCTACTTTTTATTTCTCATCTTTCTATTCAGGCCTCTCCTATTCATATTCCAGTCTCTTTGGTAATTAGGACCCTAGCAACCAGGTGGCTGAATTACAAACTGGAGAGCTGCTGAATAAAAAGCTAAATAACCCAAAAACTACAAATAATAAAAAACTCAAGGGTGAACAACCCCTTTAAAATATTTTTTTTTCTAAATAAGCTTCAAAAACTAAAAGCTTCAATCTACAAAAACTCAAGGAGTCAATGGGAGACGTATTTTCCTTCTTGAAAACAAATGTAAAATTTTGCAGACTCGTTAAAAATGAAGAGTTGAATGCAATTTTAGTTTTCCTGATTCAAGGTTATTTCAAGGATTAAATACCCACCTACACAGGAATCCCAGTATTCCCTTACCGTGTCTTCTATTTGTTTCTTCAACTACAAGAAAACATTTAATCACGCCACCAGAAATAGGTTTCCATGGTTCGTATTTGTTCGACTGTAAAAGAGATTATTTAAAAAGAGCAGAAATATAACTTTTTTTTTTTTTGTAATTAAACTTTTATTAAGTTTTCAAACATGAGAAAAAGAAATCAGGGGTACAGAAGAGAAAAGGGGAAGGGGAAAAAGGAATCATATACAATCAGAATCCCAATCCCAAATATGAGTTGTAGGTCAAAATAGCTTCCTGGTCTCCGATATGGAGGTGACAAAGGAATGGACAAGATCTAGGGAGAAAGGGAAGATGAACAGCCCACGTGTTATACAGAGTCTGTTTATAATAGTCAGACTCTATAAAAGAGAACCAACTGAGCCACTTCACAAGGTAAGTATCATGAGAATCTGTCAGAAAAAGGGAGAGTTCCTCAAATTTATGTAACTCTTCTACTTTTAAATACCAGTCACGTACTGTGGGAGCTGTTTTGTTTCCACTTTAATTGAATTAACAGTTTGGCAGTAGGGATTGGGCAAATTTCGTTTCGGCAAAAATTGGCCGCCGGTGAAATGGGCGTCAAAACTTTTTTGTTGCAAGGTGAATTTTTTTTGACGCGTGTCTTTTTTTTTACGTACACCGCCATACAAGTCTATGGGCGTCATTTCTGTGGCGAAACAAGGCGAAAAAATTTGCCCATCAACAAATTGCCAGCGTTGAGTAAGTGAGGCTCAATTGTCGACGTAAAAACACATAGGGGCAGATTTATCAAGGGTCGAATTCGAAGTAAATAATACTTTGAAATTCGACCATCGAATTAAAATACTTCGAAGTCGAAGGATTTTTCACCGAATTTGGCCATCGAACGATCAAAGTAAAATCGTTCGATCGAGCGATTAAATCATTTTTAGCGTACGATCGAACGATTTTACTTCGATGCGTAAAGACTTAGGAAAATGCATTAGAAGGTCCCCATAGGCTAAATAGCACGTGGGCAGGTTTAATTTGGCGAACTATTGAAGTCGAAGTTTTTTTAAAGAGACAGTACTTCGATTATCGAATATTCAAACTATTTTACTTCAAGTAGAATTCAAAGTAAATTCGAAGTCGTAGTATCCTATTCGATGGTCGAAGTATCCAAAAAATGACTTTGAATTTTCAAATTTTTTTACTTGGAAATTCCCTCGAATTCACTTTGACCCTTGATAAATCTGCCCCCAAGTGATTTGTCAATATGGAGTAATAAAACATATGCTGGGTCATCTGGGATATCAAAGTTTAAGATTCCCCATTCCAGTAAGGCTTAATAAGTGGGCAGGTCCAAAATATGTGCAATAAGGAGCCTTTTTCTATACCGCATCTCCAGAATCACTGGTGTTTTGGTAGATATGTTTCAGCCTGGCTGGGGTAAAGTACCATCTTGAAACTATTTTGTAATTGGTCTCCTGTATTCTACAGCATCTAAATAGCTTAGTCATAATATCACTGAGCTGGTCTTCTGAAAAGTGTGTGTCCGGATCAGAGGCCCGTAAGTCAACAAAGGAAGGAGTAGTAGAAGCCCGTGAGTGGTGCAAAGTTTTATAGATTCGTGAAATAGTATTTATGGGGGGGAAGTTCTTCCGTACACAGGGATTCGTATGGCGTCTGGTCTCTACCCAATATGGAAGCACCTCCCAGGGAATGGAAGAAGTGCTTTATTTGCGCAAATTTCAGGTGATCAATTTTCGAGAAAGGTTTAACAATTTGAAACGTTTCTTTATCAATGAACTCTCCCTTTTCGAGAAAATGGAACAATTGTAGATTGTCTTCAACCAGCCAGAAATATAACCTTTAATGGAAAAGATGGAGAAAATAAAAGAGGAAACGGAAAAACTGTTAGAGCAGATTTATCCAAGTTCGAGCCCTCAAGTTTATTTCCAATCTGAAAAAAAAACAGGAACCATTCTAGAAAGAAAGTAAGGAAGTGCCAGGCAGGCATGAAACGTGTAAGGCTGTCTTTGTAAATGTCATCTAATGTACATAGACGTTCTTGTTGAGTGCAAGCCCTTACATGTTTGGACAGGAATTTAGCAGACTTGTTATCCCTACTACATTCTAAAAAGGAAATTTTAAAAGCAAAAAAGTGGAATACAGAAGACCTGTGGCCAGAACTTTCACAAATTAGGGTTTTTGCATTTATTCTAATTTCCCAAGTTTAAAACATACGCATTTGGATCCGGGCCTCTATAAAGGAGAGTCAAAGCTCAATAGTCTTACATTTGGGATTCTCTTCCAGCCCAAGGCACCTCAGCCAGTGGTGTAACTAGATGTTACTGGGCCCCACAGCAAATATATTTGAAGGCACCCAAAATATCCAGAAGTTGTCCTTTTTTACCAATTTATAATGAAATTGCTAGTTAATGATGGCCTCCTGAGGCCACCTATACCTCCTGGACCCCCCTCCAGCCTCAGGGCCTGCTTTCTCTGTAGTTATACCCCTGACCATAGCCTTTTAGATGGTAAAATCTCAGTGAAATTCAGATGCCCCAGTTGCTCATCTTCTTTTCTGTCGATTCCCAGCACATTCTCCGGTGTGGGCCTTCACAACAGTGTTGAGGCAGTGTGTTGTGCAATGGCAATCTTTAGTATTTCACCATACTGGGTACCAGTGGTTCTTATAACTGAAGCAAACCCACAACTTATAACAAAGGCACAAAGGAGATCACTGAGATAACACAGGTCACAATCATTGATAAGTCAGTACATACTCGACAAACAAACAGGACTGAAAGCAGAACATCCTCCCTTATAGAACATATAAAAAGGAATATCGTTCAGTCCACCCAGAGGTCTCTTTCCTTCTCTTGGAACTGCTCTGAGTGGAACCCCGGTAGGTATTGTCTAGCCCATAGGCCTTACACACTCATCTTAACATACTACCACCTTGTGGTTAAACTAGATAAAGCTAAGGGTCATACGTTGACAGAGTAGAGGAGAATTACTCTCTCCATAACTAAGGGGCCCTTCAGTGAAAAAAAACGTTAGTGGATTGCACAATACATGAGATATATATCAATCCCCTACACTACTAGAGACGCTGAGCCTTTACAGTGTTCCAGTAAGTTCAGTATATAATATATATGGTTTTCTAACCATATTAATTTTTTTAGCATTTAGTTCTCCTTTAAACATATTGCCATAATTGTATAGGCTTACTAATCCTAAATTGGTATCTCAATATGATATGATATGATGACCAATGTCAACCCCCGAAAAAGATAGCTATCCAGTGGTCAAGCCCTTGGGGAGCTAAAGGATATCGACCTCTGGATCTAACTTACACAGTCTAACTTACACTATAGGGCCTCAATGTTTGATTTTAATTGGTCTTGGCATGGAGGCTCTCCTGGTTGGTTTTGGATGGTAATAGGGATGCACCGAATACAGCATATGCAAATTAGGACTCGGTTCGTAATCTTTCACGAAGGATTCGGGGGTTCGCCGAATCAGAAAAAGTGGATTCAGTGCATCCCTAGTAATAGACCAGGTATAATTAGCAGGATTCTGATTCTGGCTGAACCAAATACAAACCCAAATTTTACATATCCAATTTTTTTTTTCACTCTCCCAGTTGCCACAAACCAGATGCAGTGTTGCTTGAACGTTTATGAACCCTTTGGAGGGTTGACCTAGAAAACTTCTAAGTTACACCACTGAGGTAGAAGAAATGGAGACAGTAGGAAAACATATGAAACTCATTTATTTCCAAATAAAATCCAGTTACATGTACATGGTCTCTCACGCAACCTAACTAAACAAGACAAGAATGAATACTGTAGATACAGCTTTGGAGGGACGACCATTTCATAGCTTGGTACTACGGGGAACACCATTTTTTTGGCTGTAATGCCAAGACAATTTATAAATATTCTATGCCCCATTAACATGAACCCATTCCAGCGAGTTGCCACCACAGTCTGGTCCTTAAATTATTATCGACAATATGTGCAAACTCAGCACCAAAGTAATGTGGAAAATCCACTTAGTGAAGTAGCATTTTATTCTCTGTAAACCTACAGACCTCCATCTGTTGTTGATCTACAGAGCTTAGCATCCTGGATTTTCATCAATAGATGGATGACTGTAGTATGGAGGCCCAGCTCTATACCATTGCTGGTTCAACACATACCCAAGGGTCCTGGAAATATGCAATATGCAGGTCAATAAAGATGCTCAAAAATTTGCCACCAAAAAGTATAAATAGCACCTTTTTTCCCCAATAACTTTTAGGTGGAGATCTTTTCATTCTGGGGTCCATTGTTATATGGGACAGACTGTAGGATAACCATGTGAGATTTATTTAGTAGTGAGATTTCACATTGGATTGGAGCTATGAATGCCTAAGAAATAGGTATCTACCTGTCTCGAGAGGAACATTTATACAAAGTTCCGTCGAATCTGCTCCAAGGTCATTTACAGAATTTCTTAAACATCTGTTCTACATCTGTATTCTTCATCAGTATCTGCCATGGAATTGGCCTGGAAAAAGATTGATGCAGAGAGATGCTCCGCTTGTTTTTTTTCCGGAGACTGTAGTGGCCAAAAAAAAAAATCAAGTTTATCTAATGGAAAAAAAAATTAGGGTGGATGGGCTGAGACATAATTTGTACCAAAAATGTTTAAATAAAAAGTAAAAACTGTTTTAATATTTGTTTAATAAAAATTGCCAAATTTCTAATTACATTTCATATTAAAAAATTTCCAGCTATAACCAGAAATCTCTGCATTCATGTTCAGCATTCAAAGTTCAGCAGTGACCCCTACGGATGATTCTTCCTCTGATAGAAATAAAGCCGCCTGCTGTTAGTCACATTGTTTAGAAAATTACAAAGTGTAAGAAATGCCAATTGTTGTATGAGTTTCCTCATTTTTTTCATGGTGCACAAAGAGTTGTGATAAAAAGTGACCAACCCAGTTAGCAGGAAGGGATAATGGATTAGCATTAGCAGATATTCGAAAAAGTGAAAAGTGGGAGCTGGAGAAAAGGATTATGAAGGGCAGGACAGGAAAACAGTAGGGCAAGAGGAGGTAGAGTAGGTCAAGATCCAAAGACAATATCAAAGAACACATGGCACCACATACAACTAGGACATTGACGTTGGGTTCCATTTGTGATAGGAATGGGACTGGCAAAATCACCAGTGCAACATTAGGAAAAATCACCAGTGCAACATTAGGACTACTACTAGTGAGAAGTGCATCCATTATACCACTGTGAGTGAGGTAGACTTTACTAGGACACCTGGTAGGGTGAAGTATCTGGATGTGGGCAATAGGGATGGGCGATTTTTTTCGCCTTGTTTCACCGCAAAAATAAGACTTGTATGGCGGCGTTCGACAAAAAAAAAAAATTCACTGCGCGACAAAATGTTTTTGACGTCCATAGACTTTAATGGGCATCGGCAACATTTCGCCGGCGGCAAATTTTTCCCACAACGAAACTGGTCAAATTCGCCCATCCCTAGTGGGCAACAATGAAGAACTCAAATATATAGGGCAGGCTTCATTCTAAAATGATGAATGTTTGTTACACTTATTACTATTCAGGCTACCTGAATCACCATTCCTATGGTTGGAAATGGCCAACTGTTCCACACTGGATATAAACAGAACATGTAAGAACAAAATAAACCTGTTGGTGACCTTCACTATAAACAAAGGGTAACGGAGGTAAAGGTGGAGGTTTTAGAGTCCTCCTCATTCAAATGTTATGGTAGTCAAAAAAACTCAATACTTTTACTTGCAGTACCAAGTCCCACCAGATGAGTTTAATGACCAGATCTGCTCTGTAGACACAACGCATTCACTTTTGACTCAAGCATGGCACAAACCTAAAGTTTATCATTATGATACGACCACACACAGTGGAGATGAAACTCTATAGACTAAACAAAGCAAACAGAAGAACTTCCAAGAACTGGATGGAAAGGTCTGACATTGCCACTTACTAACTGCAGGACAACCCAAACACTTTCCTACAGTGATTTCTGTAGCTAATTTATAATTCGTTTTCCCTCTGATGATCTTCACATTACGCAGGATTTACAATATCTGAATGACCATAACTAAAACAAGTACCATGGGCCCATTCATGAAACTAGTTCTCAAAACTGTAGTGGTTAGTGAGGAGACCAACCCATGTAAACATAACAGATGGTTGTGTGGAATTTTAAGCATTATGATAATTAAGTATTTTGTGTCATCACTAGATTGAGAGCCTCCACTTTTTATTATAAAAATGGAGCAAGTTGAGGGGGGTGTAATAATTTAATATTAGAATAATATAGAGAGCAGTCCTGGTGGCTGCAGAATGGCCATAGAGCAGTTAGTGGTTGTTGGACTTTTTCAGTTCAAGCTTCTTTGGAGGCCCAGGCAATAGCCAGGACCTCATGTACCCCATAACAAGATGATATAGGAAAACGGCTATTGTTCATGAGAAAAATTCACCTAAAACCTCACCACAACTGACCTTCAGACTGAGCCCTCTTAGGAATTATACAACCCCAAGGGGGGATCTTGGGAACTGCTGATACAGAGGGACTTCAAACCATGTCAACTTTCAATAAATGTCTTCAAAACAGGTCATCTTCTCCAAGGCTGAGGTCACATGTAGTAGTGTAATGTAGTGTAGTAAAAATGTTGTACACATCTTTGCCCTTAATACCCACATTCTTCATATGTAATTAAGTGCTCCCTGGATGCAAGTTTCACAGTGATGGAGCAAACAGCTACATCTTTTATCCTTGATAGAGACCACATTCTGACCATCAGCATAAACAATGCACTTAGTGGCGTCATAGTTGTTTTCAAATTGATGGCGGCATGAGGCAACACAAGCAAGTCTTCTTCTGGGGGACCAGTCACAATACAGGTGTCCATTATCCATGGGCTGGCACAAAGAATATACCCCAATCTGCTAACCCAGCATAGTTCATAGACTATACCACTAATGCTCAAGGCAGGGGTAACGTTGCACTACATTGCTAGATGAATGCAAAATTAGTGTCTGCAATTCATTATCTGAGAACAATTTCTGCCTAAAATATGAGACCCACCAGAAAATCTGCTGGTTAAGTTAATAACCCTGTGGCACACCAGGCATAGTAATGAGTGCAGATTGCAAGTTGTTAACACCCTGAGTAGTCAAACATCCACAATTATTTCCAGGAACTGCTCAACAGTACATTTCTGGTCAACAATAGCCAATCAAGAGCTTTTCATTCCACAGGTTGTCAATGAGAAGTGACTAGCCATATTTTGATATTCGCTACAAACGCCCTGATGTTCCCTTATAGTTGCACCTAATACATGTGCCCAGAGAAAAGGAGTCAAGGCTGAGCCATTCAACGTTCTCCCTCCAAGGGAGAGGAATTTTGTAGCTTGCGTTCTACTCACAAAAACACTCACACACAAAAACAGGGTCAAATTTTCTACATATGTACATTATCACAGTCCCAATTATACAACCAAAAAATAATAATAATAGCAAAAATAAACAAAAAATCCAATCCAATAAAGTAGTCCCGTAAAATATCTCTGTCTTGGAAGAAAAAAAAAAATCATCAGCCCAGGGAGAGTTTCCAAATTTCTTTATAAAAAAAAGAGATGGTTCATTTTTCTTCCCGCTGTCCTTAGCTCGCATGCAGCTTAGCGTCTGTCGAAGGCGTAACCGCGGTGTTGGAGAACCCATCATATCGGTTTTCAGAACATAGCGAAAGATCATCTGCAGTGTCCATGCTGTTGTTTATCTCTGAAAAGGCAGAAAGAAAAAGGCAAATCATTTAAAGTACAATTTTTAACTTTTCTGGAAAAAAAAAATGTCTTCTTGTGTTCATGAAATCTTAATAAAAATAGGAAAAGCTCTATCTTATTGAAGAGCACAGGGGCAATAAAAAAAAGGTGCAGAGTTTTGAATTCTAAATTAAAATCTATCACTTTGTTGAAATTGTGACAGGGGTCTATTTATTATAGGTCGAGTTTTGGTTTCATTAAAAATTTTAGTTTCTAGAAATTTTTTTAGAGGTAAAAAACCTAACATTTTTAGATATAGGGGGTTATTTACTAGAATCCAAATTTATCTCATATTTTATTAAAAAAAAAAAACACAACCAAACTCCTATGCCTGATTTTAGCTTAATTATTTATTTAAAACGGACCGTGAAAAAACTCGAACCCCTCAAATTTTTTGTGTTTTACCCCGAATTGCTTGAATTTTTTGGGCTTTTTGTCAAAATTTTTTTGCCTTCAGTATTTTCAGGTGTGTTTGATGATGGTTTTCTCTCGAAAACTCTATAAATTTTATCTGATTTTTTCAAGTTTCATTATTAGTAAATTAGCCAACTTCATGAATGAGTGTTAGCCCGAGTTTGTTTCTGGTAAAATATGGTAAGAAAAAATAAAAAAGAGTCTTAGTACAAACAAGTAGAAAAGTGGAAATTTAATCTTAAAACAATGACTTGGAAATTAAGATATTTTTTTAGACAAATTTAGAACTTTAAATGAAACCCAAAAAATATATTTTTTGAATAATGTAAAGTTTTAAACTTGTCTAAAAAATATAAATTTCCAAGTATTCGTTTTAGGATTAAAAGTAAACATTTCAACAAACTCACAATTTAGAAAAAAGGGGGGGGGGACATTTTAATGTTTATTCTCAAAATTATGACTTTACAAAGATATATATTTTTTAAATGTACTTTTAATCTCAAAGACATGACTTTAAAAAGCTGAAAAGATCATTGGCGGAGACCGTAACCGTAACCGTCTTAAAGCTAACTGATTGAACCACTGTATAGAGGTCTAATTTTCACTTCGACCCTTGATAAATCGAAATTTTGAAAACTATAATACATTTGTAGAATAGCTTACCTAACGGCATTAAAACATGACTTCTTGTATGTTTAAATGAAAACCAATGAAAAATATTTTTTTCAATATTCTACATAAGTAAAACAACACTCCAAGGGGCAAATTTACTAAAGCGCGAATCGGTTGACGCTAGAGCAAATTCGTCAGCGTGACGTCATTTCGTTACTTCGCTATGGCGAAAGGACGTAACTACGCTAATTCACTAACTTGCGCATTTTACTGAATGTTACCTCTTGCGCCAGACTTTTCTTCGCCAGGTCAGACCAGACGAAGTGCAATAGAGTAGATAGTCCCTTACTTTTTTAAGGGCGATAGTATGAAAAATAGCGTATTTTTTTGGGGGGGTAACCTCCTTCCCCCCTACATTTCCTAACATATGGCAAGTCAACGGGCACATGTGTAGGGCAATAGAACACCTTTATTTTTTTAAAGGTTTCCTGGGCTTGTGTAATGTATTATAGTTGCAGGAGCATATACGTCCATTATATTTTAACTTCACAAAATTGCAAATTAGGCATCGCTAGCGTAGCTTCGCTCTGCCTGACGAAATAACGGTTGCGCAAATTCACTACCGTTCGCCTCCCTGAGCACAACTTCACATTTGAGTGAATTTGCGTAGCACTGGCGAAACTATGCCTGGCGAAGTGTGGCGCAGCTGTCGCTGGCACAACTTCGGATCTCAGTGAATTTGCCCCCAAATGTTAAATTTTAGGGGGTTATTTTTCAATGGTCGAATTTAAAATTTATGTGATTTTTTTTTTTTACTAAATTAGAATGTACTCAAAACTCGAATGGGAGGACAAACGTCTAATATTCGATCGAATAGTCCCAACCTAAAAATTTGAATCGAATCCGAATTGTGTTTTCCTCTAAAGAAACATTTTCAAACTAGGCAAATCCCCGGGCCCAGATGGCCTTAGTTTTGGATTTTACAAAATCTTAGCACCAGATATCATCACCACATTACATACACTCTTCAACAACACTCTCCAAGGTCTTCCATTATGGCGAGAAGCAAATGAAGTGCAAATTATTCTCCTTCCAAAAAGACCACACTAATACACAATCCTACCGACCTATCTCTCTCTTAAACCAAGATTTAAAGGAACAGTAACACCAAAAAATTTAAGTGTTTTAAAGTAATGAAAATATCATGTAGTGTTGCCCTGCACTGGTAAAACTGATGTGTTTGCGTCAGAAACACTACTATAGTTCATATAAACAAGCTGGTGTGTAGCAATGGCGGAAATTGAAAAACAGCTATATGGCACAGGTTTACGAATGGATGACAGACAACACCATTAGACAGACAGAGCTCAGAGCTTATCTGCTATCTGCTGTGTAACATGAGCCTTTTCTCCTTTGAATGGCTGCCCTCATTGCTACACAGCAGCTTATTTATATAAACAATAGTAGTGTTTCTTAAGCAAACAAAGCAGTTTTACCAGTGCAGAGCAACACTGCATTATATTTTCATTACTTTAAAACACTTTTATTTTTTGACGTTACTGTTCCTTTAAAGCTACTCTCAAAAATCATGGCAGATAGATAACAACTAATCTTACCTAGAATCTTTTCCTCAATCCAAAAAGTTTCTAGGTTTTAGTAAAAGCTACCCGCCAGATCCTAGCCTCAATATTTATACACAACATAGAAAAATGCAAACATGGAATACTAGTTAATCTAGATGCAGAAAAAGCATTTGATAGGATATACCACACCCACCTTCTCAGATTACTCAAATTTCAACACTTTGGTCACAAATTATTGAAACTTTTTCGTAACCTATACACTTCTCCATCAGCCTTTCTCATAGTGAACAACATAAATTCTGATAGCTTCCCTATAAGAAAAAGCACCAGACAGGGCTGCCCTCTGTCCCCTCTTTTCTTTAACATAGCATTAGAACCATTACTCCAGCCCAAAACCACACATTTCAATGTCTTACCATAGGACAAACACAATACAAAATAATAGCATTAGCAGATGATAGCCTGCTATTCATAAACAAACCAAATTGTCACATCCCTGCTATTATGGAGACTATCAACAGAAATGCCACCTTCTCTGACAATAATCCATTAATCTTAGCCACAGCGACTTCAACCAAACTACGACAATATCTGACTCCCACATATTTTACATCTAGGACAAATAATGGGCACGTTTGATTTTAGTTTAATTACTTTGTTTTATTATTAATGTTTTCAACCAAAAAAATAAAAAGATTCTCCAGCACTTACTTTATTTAGGTGTGGCGGTAATTGTGGAAGTGTAAACACCGTCACCCCATCCCAACAGATTTTCGATTTCACCTAATGTGCCTTCCTTTTTGCATATGTTCATATTTGTATGTTTAAAAATGAACACTTAAGACCTCTATACGTAAATCAATATTTTATTAGTTATGCACTTATATCAAATTTACATGACTGTACCTGTACAGAAGTGAAATCAATTATTTATGTGTGCTGGACTAGAATAAAAAAACAATTTAAAAAAATGGACAAATGGACATTCCCTGATATTTCCAAATTTTAAAGTGTTTTTACAAAATATTTGCATTTTAGAACTCCACATAAAGATATTCTAAGGATTCTTAGATTCCCTAAGGTTAATATGAAATATCAGCAGAACAACTAAACAAAGGAAGATCATCTCTTAATTGGAAGAATTTGATGTTGTTCTAGTCTTACACCATCTAGTTGTGAAAGAAGAGAAGACAGTGATTGACTATAAAATATCTTCACAGTCAGGGGTTTATCACTAGTGATCAAAATTACACTGGATGGATAATTCTCAAGCCTCTAAGCATTAACTTTTCAAAGCCCTGATTGGCTACTTGCTCTGACCCTGTGAAAATTCTAAGGGGCATGTTCAAAAATATTTGACATTTCACTTTTCAGCGATTTGAGCAAAAGAAGCAAACGCAAAAAAACGATATTTACGGATTGAAAAAATGGTGAAGATTCAAATGAAAATAATTTGGCATTCAAGCTGTTGTATTGTTCTTGTTTTTTAAACCTCTCATTTGAAAAAAAACTAAATAAATCACTGTGGAAGAATGAGATTTTGCTGGTTTCCAGTGCAAGCAGCGAGTGAGAAATAAAAAAAAATAAAAAAAATGTGGTTGAATTTAGTTTTTTTTTCAATTGAATTTTTAAAACAATTTGGGGGTTTATTTATGAATATTCCAATTGAAAATAGTTTGGCATTCAAGCTGTTGTATTGTTCATGATGTTTAAACTTCTCATTTGTAAAAAAAAAAAAAACAGTGGAAGAATGAGATGAGATGTGCAAATAGCGAGTGAGAAATAAAAATTGTGGTTGAATTTAGTTTTTTTTTCCAATTGAATTTTTAAAACATTGTGGGGGGGGGTTATTTTTTATATTATATCAAAAATTTATATTGTGAGGCTTTTTCCAACTCAAATAAACTGACAATTTAAAAGAAATTCAATATTTGCTTATTTATGAAAAATAACTGAATGTAAAAAACTCAATTGAATGCATTTGGGGAAAAAACTCACATACCTCTAATTTTTCGAGTTTATAGGCTTAAAAAGAACTCAACTACCTTGAATTTATCAAGTTTTCAAGAAAAAAACCAAAATCGTGAAGGTTCAAACATCTTTGAATGGTTAAAGCAGTGATCCCCAACCAGTAGCTCGTGAGTAACATGTGGCTCCCCAACCCCTTGGATGTTGCTCCCAGTGGCCTCAAAGCAGGAGCTTATTTTTGAATTCCAGGCTTGGAGACAAGTTTTGGTTGTATAAAAGACAGGTGTACTGCCAAACGGAGACTCAGTGTAGGTTGACAATCCAAATAGGGGCTACTAAATGGCCAATCACAACCCTTATTTGGCACCCCAAGAGCATTTTTCATGCTTGTGTTGCTCCCCAACTCCTTTTGGTTCTGAATGTTGCTCACGGGTTTAAAAGGTTGGGGATCCCTGGGCTAAAGGGACCTCTGCCATTGACTTTTACATGAATTTGACAGGTATTTTCCGACTTGCAGCTTCGGGGCAAAATAAACCGTCGAAAATTTAGATTTTTTTTTTCTTTAAAAATTCTAGGTTTTTTTTTAGTGAAACTAATTTTGAAAAACTTGAACTTTTGGAGAAAACACAACTCGACCTTTAATAAATGACCCCCTTGAATTTGAAAACGAGTACATTTGGTTTTGTTCTAATGCAAACACAAAAAGCAATGCAATGCGAGTGCACGAAAACCCCTCCGTACCTGCAAAGATGAGCTTTTCCTTCATGATTCGGACGTCCCGGCTGGTCCTGCGCACGGCGGCGCTCAGCATAATTTGCTCGGGGTTATACGTGCGGATACTGCCAAGTCTCCATCTGTAACACGACAAGGACAGAAATATCCCCAATGGGCAGTGAACATTACACAAACTATAAGCCACAATAATGGCTCTTTTTATTGAATATTTCAGGCAGTGCTATGACACAAGTCTTGCCCTTCCTAAACATGGCAGGATTGTGGCACTGCTTGGCTTTGAACTGGAATTTGTCTTCTACAGTCTGGACTGACACATTCACCTACAGGAGGGGTGCAGAGAGTCAGTGCAGAGGGGTGCAGAAAGCCATAGGGCCCCTCTGTTGTTGATTTATTTGCTAATAAGGCAACACTGTTTCTAATGTTCCAGCTGTTAAAAAAATAAAATGATCCAAGGTACAGTACACTTACTCTATACTCCCCAGTAAGCAATGTAGAAATGCTCATGCCTTGAAAAGGGAAACCTAAACTCAAATAGAAAATGAATGCACT
Organism: Xenopus petersii; assembly: GCA_038501925.1. NCBI lineage: Eukaryota > Metazoa > Chordata > Amphibia > Anura > Pipidae > Xenopus > Xenopus petersii. The sequence continues at coordinate 5,799,656 of CM076674.1, read as the reverse complement.
GTACACTCTGGGTGATCTTCTGAGCACTTTTGCAATTTACATTAATTTAGTTACCAGATCTCTTGAAAATTCATGAGTATATCTTGAGAACCCGGATAGAATGGCTGCACTGATAGCAGTCTAATTTAAATGCAGCCCTGCAACAATTACTTATTAGATGTTTCCCTGAATTTTCAAGTGATCTGGTAAGCAAAGACTAATGTCGGCTTTCAGCGCAGCAGCACTCTTAAACACAGCACAGCAGCTTCTTTATATAAACTATAGTAGTACTTATCTGTTATCTACTGTGTATCCTGTGCTTGAATGGCTGCCCCCAAGACTACACAGCAGCTTGTTTATATAAACTATAGTAGTAATTATCTGTTATCTACTGTGTATCCTGTGCTTGAATGGCTGCCCCCATGGCTACACAGCAGCTTGTTTATATAAACTATAGTAGTACTTATCTGTTATCTACTGTGTATCCTGTGCTTGAATGGCTGCCCCAATGGCTACACAGCAGCTTGTTTATAAAAACTATAGTAGTAATTATCTGTTATCTTCTATGTATCCTGTGCTTGAATGGCTGCCCCCATGGCTACACAGCAGCTTGTTTATATAAACTATAGTAGTACTTATCTGTTATCTACTGTGTATCCTGTGCTTGAATGGCTGCCCCCATGGCTACACAGCAGCTTGTTTATATAAACTATAGTAGTACTTATCTGTTATCTACTGTGTATCCTGTGCTTGAATGGCTGCCCCCATGGCTACACAGCAGCTTGTTTATATAAACTACAGTTGCGCTTCTGAACCAAACACACCGGTTGTATCAGTGCAGGGTAACAGTACATTATATTGTCATTCCTTTAAAGGGGTTGTTCACCTATAAATTAACTTTCCGTATGATGTAGTGATATACTGAGACAATTTCATGTTTTATTTATGGTTTTTGAGTTATTTAGCTTTTTATTCAGCAGCTCTCCAATTTGCAATTTCAGCCATCTGGTTGCTAGGGTCCAAATTCCCCTAGCAACCATGCACTTATTTGAATAAGAGACTGGAATATGAATAAGAGAGGCCTGAATAGACGAGTAATAAAAAGAAGCAATTACTATTAATTTGTAGCCTTACAGAGCATTTGTATTTTTAGATGGGGTCAATGACCCCCATTTAATGGCTGGAAAGAGTCAGAAGTAGAAGGCAAATAATTAAAAAACTTTAAAAAATAAACAATGAAGACCAATTGAAAAGTTGCTATTAGCAATTCTACAATATACTAAGAGTTAACTTAAAAGCTGCACAACATAATATGTGTTTTGTACTTTTGTCTAAGCCCCCCTTAAAGTGGCCCCTGTAATGCTAGGGCCCAGAACAAAGGCCCGGTCTAGCCTGCCCTGATTGCTACAGACAGACATGACTTTATAAGTAGGACATTGATGAGCAGTAAGGACATGGCAAGAGCCAGAGACTCAACTCTTGATTCATCCATTGATATAAGTGGTCCATCTAGACCCTGTTTCCCAATCTTCGGCACCCAGATAATTTTGGACTTTCACCTTACCACAAACCTTGTTACAGGTTGTAGAGTTCTGGGAGTTGTAGTCCAATGGCAAGATTAAGAAACCAGTGTCTATAAAGATTTCTACTCTTTGCTTTCATGAGTATGTGCCCTCCCATTCTCCAACACCTCCCTTACATAACACATGTCTCCCAACACATACAGCACAGAGTCAATAAGTTTTCAAGGAGTTAAACAGCACATGTAGATCACGGATGGACCCAACGAGGCAAGGAACTTCATGACAGTCCTATTCAACTTTACTTTAGTTGTACCCTAGTTAGATATCCATCACAAAGGTCTACAAATGCATTGTAAAAGTTCTCTTTAGAGTTGGTATTAACAGGAGGAAACTGCTTCACAGGTCAATATTTATAGGGTCCCCATAAGAACATCATCTATAGCAAATACGTTGGACAGTCCTACTTCCATATACTGGAGCAAGACCCAAGCTGTTATTGACCGGGGTCATCAAGGATCTCTGTGTTGAAGGTTATCAGACACAAAGTAGACATGGTGAGATTTCCAGCAATAAATTATACAGATCTCTTAGACTGAGAAGAAGAGTCAGACAGACAGAGAAGGGAAGACCGAAAGAAGGGGTTAGTCACAGAATTACCTGATCAAATGATAGCTGTGAGATGCCAAAATGCAGCAAAGAGGAAGAAAAGGAGGAACATGCAAAGAGGTCAGAGCAATCCATGTAAAGTCAGAAATGCAGAGAGGTTAGTATAAGTCATCACATTGAGCCCATCTGCCCTACACAAGCAGTGGAAGCAGCAGTGGAAACCTAGTTCACTAGCGTGTAACATATAAGGAACCTTTGTCATTCTACAGACTAAGCGGCTTTGCAATTGGTCTTTACGTTTGTGGTTTATTCAATATTTCCTTTGCCCCAATGTGTTTTTACAACAACCCCCTTGTATTGCCAGTGTGGATCAACTACTATTTCACCTAGTAGATCAGAACAAGGTGTGTAGTGTAGACCTTTAGGAAGACAATGTTCAGTAAGAATCAAGTCAGAGAGAAGAGCACTGGGAGTGAGAGAGAAGCAGCCAATATGCTGGTTATTCATCAACTGGAGAGGGTTGAAATAAGCGGAGTGTTCCTATGTATAATGTTACATACGTTAGCCAGGGCGGGAAGCATTGGGACAAACTCTGCGACCCCAATAGAAGTTCATTGAGGTGCACCAGCTAATTGCTGGATCCAATTTTTTGTATAGCAAACTGGTAATTTTATTCACAACCACATGGTAGCACCTCCATCGCTGACTCTACAAGTAACAACATGTCCTATAATCCAAAGGCAATGTATAATAAGGGCCTTATTAACTGGTTAAGAACATCATAAACACACCAAATGTCACATCAAGTGAGGGGCTTCTCCAAAAAACAGACCAGTGAGTGAATAATGAATATACTGGTTAACCTGAGATCCAATGTAATAGAAGTTACAGGAAGGCAAAAACATCAGCAATATAGACACAAACCACTATGCCCCAAACAGAATTCTGCTGCTGGAGCTCATGTAAACCAGGGACGCCCAACATGAACTCTACCAGCTGGTGTACAATACAGGATAACTGCATCCAAAATAACCAGGAGACCTGCACTGCAGTACTTATTCCAGCCAGCCTATGGCGCTGTTCAGCTATTTCATTTGTTGAACTCAAATGCCAGTTCTACGTAGGCTGTTCAGGACAGATAGATGATGTGTACATGCATTGATAATGTGCAAACAACTACAGGTATAGGACCTGTCATCCAGAATGCTCTGCACCTGGGGTTTTCTGGATATGGCTATTTCTGTAATTTGGATCTTCATAGCATAAATCTACTAGAGAATCATTTAAACATTAAATAAACCCAATAAGGATTAATTATATCTTAATTTGTATCAAGTACAAGCTACTGTTATAGTATTACACGTTTTTAATATTTGGAATATTTGGACAAAACGGAGTCCATGGGAGACAACCATTCTGTAATTCAGAGCTTTCTGGATAACGGGTTTCGGGATAACGGATCCCATACCTGTACCAATATGAAAAGAAAAGAAGGACTTATGGTCCACATTATGAGCCTTTCCCAGGGATTCAACCAGCAGACAAGACAGGGAAGAGATTTTGTATGTGGTTGATATCTATATCATCCTGCATAGTTGGGCAGAGATAATTACACACTACTAGTTGGCAGATGCAGGGATAATGTCATAAAATCCACAAAGTCCTCATTAGATCTAATAACTCATAGAAACTAGACCTGTTTCTAAACCTGTTGCTTTAATACATTACTCCACCGGGACCTCAAATGCTCCTGGCCACCACTTCTAGTTTCTAGTTCTTCAGGCCATATGGGCAAAGCCAAAGGAACTGACCACCACATTCTTCTTTATGGAAACTCATTTATGGGAGACACTATGTAGAGCGTTTGCATCTGGCTACAATTCAGCAGATACCATAGCAGTAGTCATACGGGGACAAACATGAAAGACAAAAAAGGCTTGGAAGAAACTTCATGGAACAGAATGTGGTATTGTATTTGCTGTTCTGGATTCCTGAGATGAAAGCCTCCTGTGCGGATTTACTTCACCAAGAGGAGGTTAAAAGCAGGGTTGAACTAACTCACTAGGGTACTGGGAAAAACAACCCAGTTGAGGCTATGAAATTTGGTGACTACCAGGAGGTGGGGAGGGGAGAAGGAGCCAGGGCCTTTTAGTATAGACCAGGTCCTCAGGTGGGCCTCAACTACTCCACCCAGACATTGAATATTCATCTATAATACTTTGAGTAGGGTTGACAAAGACCTATCTGTGACTATAAACATCAAGGCTTTTATGCGTGATCACTATGAGATCATGGGGTTCCTTCTATTAATTACAAATTGACCATACAATGAACTGTAATTAGGGACATTACCATCCCATTTGTTATTCTGCTCATAAGAAAACTGGAAGTTCAGAACCTGAAAGGACCTTCAATAAAGTTTTGTCCTGTTGGTGGAAATACTACTTGGAAAGCTTGTTGGCTGCTAACAGATTGGCCAACTGCACTGAAATCTGATGAGCGGATGAAACTGTCCAACATGACCGATTATTGCCGTGTATTTCATCTGTAGCAATGTACCGGGTATTATTACTTGTGTGACCTTCACAATCACATGACTTCTACCCAGCTCAACTCTGTCCATGGATCAGTTCAAGTGTGTAGGTGCAATTGTGGAAGGGTTAGGTTTCTATAAGCCAACTTTAAGAATATGGATTCCAATCGAGCAAGCCTGCTCCATAGCTACGCAACAGAAACCGCAAGCTCTTCTGCCGAAAGCCCTATGTTGCAATTCATGGCACAGCAATGTTTAGAAATGTATCCACTGACCGTGGGCTTTTTTGGATTGATATAAAATATCAGCCTGCCCCAGTGATACATATATAAATATGTAAAGCCACAAGCAGGAGATGAACCCCAATACAGAATGGGGTATATTTGAGCTGCAAAGGAAGAGCAATAATGTTCAATCACGAAATCCACAGCACTTACTTCTGTAATATAAAAACTCCTACAATGACAGTGAAGGAAATGACATCCGACGTGATCCAAATTATATAATATTCATCTGGAGGCTGAAATAGACAAAGTGGAAATGAATGGGCAAATGAACATGACGTATACCTCCCACTTCCAGGGCATAGTTACGGCTGATGGAATATAGAATAAGCCATACGGGAAGGCCTGGATATTCACTGGATATTCCGGCAGGGACAAGCCCCTAATATCCATGTTCCACCGGGGTTTTTGGAAGCATAAAGCGGTTCCCCGGCTAAGCATTTAGCACAGCTCAATACTAATGCACAGCAGCCCCTACATCAATGCATAGCTTGTGGTGCAAGGAAACCCAGGATAATTGTATAGTAGATAGTTATTTTGATAAATGTAGATGTATTCTGCCTCAATGCACAGTATTGGGGCCCTTCTATTTATTTGTAGTGTCCAACCTGTAGACCCCAGCTGCCATAAAACTACACCTCCCGCTCTAAGAATTGTATTTCATCAATAGCCCCGATTCCAGTATAACTTATTGTATTCACTTTCCCATGCCCATTCACCCCTGTCCTATTAATACATACGCCATATAAATCAATATCTGGACACTCAGGCATCACACTGGACATGGCAGCCACGTTCCTTACCATTAACCAGATGGGGAAAGGCACCTTGCTGAGGACATGGGAAGCATCTGACGTGACAGACTGGACTCCTGCGCACCATAGTACCGAGTACAACCAGGGCTCATTGACAGTGTAAGTGTTCAGGGTGAGGTTCTCTGCCTTGTATTCCCTGCCAACAAAATCCAGACTAGTGAGACTCCAACTATAGGGCTTCATAGGTAACAAAAAGTGTATGTCAGCCACACGCAGACTCTCACACACAGGTACAGCTTCTTGCACAGAATGACATGACAATGACAGCTATGAGTTAAACTGGAGTAAAATAAATAGCAAGGGCTGCAGTACTACCTTCCTCCAGCAGGTGGCCTTATTTAACTATATACTGTTATTTCATATTTCATAAAGCAGGCAGAGTGGCTTTTTGGGGCCAACTTTTTGGCCTCATAACATATAGAAACTTTGGGGAACAATCACCCTGCTATAGTTCCAGGGGTACCCAGGGTACAAATAAACACTCACCCCAAATCTCCCCCTAACTGACCTTCAGACTGGGCTCCCTTAGCTCATAACAAGGTTACAGGTATATAGAAACATTGGGGTGTCACCCTGCTATAGTTCCAGGGGTACCCAGGGTACAAATAAACACTCACCCCAAATCTCCCCCTAACTGACCTTCAGACTGGGCCCCCTTAGCTCATAACAAGGTTACAGGTATATAGAAACATTTGGGTAACAGTCACCCTGCTATAGTTCCAGGGGTACCCAGGGTACAAATAAGCACTCACCCCAAATCTCCCCCTAACTGGCCTTCAGACTGGGCCCCCTTAGCTCATAACAAAGTTACAGATATATAGAAACATTGGGGTGTCACCCTGCTATAGCTCCAGGGGTACCCAGGGTACAAATAATCACTCACTCCAAATCTCCCCCTAACTGACCTTCAGACTGGGCCCCCTTAGCTCATAACAAGGTTACAGATATATAGAAACATTGGGGTGTCACCCTGCTATAGTTCCAGGGGTACCCAGGGCACAAATAAACACTCACCCCAAATCTCCCCCTAACCGACCTTCAGACTGGGCCCCCTTAGCTCATAACAAGGTTACAGATATATAGAAACATTGGGGTGTCACCCTGCTATAGCTCCAGGGGTACCCAGGGTACAAATAATCACTCACTCCAAATCTCCCCCTAACTGACCTTCAGACTGGGCCCCCTTAGCTCATAACAAGGTTACAGATATATAGAAACATTGGGGTGTCACCCTGCTATAGTTCCAGGGGTACCCAGGGCACAAATAAACACTCACCCCAAATCTCCCCCTAACTGACCTTCAGACTGGGCCCCCTTAGCTCATAACAAGGTTACAGTTTATACCGTATGTCCTCTGTAGTGACGTCAGTGTAGCGCAGGTTCAGTAGGCTGATGCCCGTCTCTTGCAGAGATTTCACGTCTCTCTTGAGGTCAGAGGCCAGCTGGAAGCCCGGTGCCATGTCTCTCACCAGTTCTCGCTCAGTATCTGAGAGCCAGATCACCTGTAGGGAAAGTGATTATCAATAGTGACAGAAGGTTAACAAGGGATGATAAAGGGGTCTGGGGAAACCAAGTTAATTCTACTGCAAGTAACACATTGTTCCTGGAATGTTATTATTGGTTCCCTTCATTTATATACTGCCAGTAAACTGTATATTGAGGAAGTTGTCAGGAGAAAGAAAGAGACTGATGTTCTTCTGCTTAGGAAAGATGTGAGAAAGGTTTCTAATTTTATTCCTAAGCAGAAGAACATCAGCCTCTTTCTTTCTCCTGACAACTTCCTTGACTACTTGCTGGTTAGACTGGTGGGAAACTGACCAGCAGGTGGCGCTGTTGTAACACAATTCATTCATATTAACAGTACATGTATCCCTTAATATCTTGGAATAAAAACAAAATAAATAATGAATGTGCATTACAAAAGTGCTTAGAATAGCCCCCTCCTCAATTGTATATTCACTTATTTTTAAGGTTTAATTATCCTTTAAAGCAGCATTATGTCCTAGGTTGATATTTTGTGTTCTGTTTCTTCACACGGGTTCTAGGAGTGGAACATAAAAATTCTGGTGATAAAGGAGAGACTATTGGTATTAGGAAAACTCCTGGTGGGCCCAGGTGTCAGTGGCCCCTCATGCTGCTAAACATTTAGCCTATTTCATGGCCATTCCCTATTTCTATGAGAACAAAGAGGCTAAATAGATGGAATAATAGATGATAGTATGTAAAGAAAAGAGACTAGGAGAATATAGGTTGAGTGAGGAGAGGAAGAATAATAGTACTGAGTGTGGGCCCCTGGTTTAAATTTTCTTGGTGGGCCCCTGGTCTAAGGCTTTTGGGTGGGCCCCTGGTGTCCCAGTCTGACACTGCCTGTACTAAACACAATTCAGCAGGAACAGTCCCCTAAGTTTGCTCATAGTCTGTACAGAGAGATCCCATAAAACTATGGCAGCATAGGTATTCCCTGTACTAAGCACAATTCAGCAGGAACAGTCCCCAAGTTTGTTCATAGTCTGTACAGAGAGATCCCATAAAACTATGGCAGCATAGGTATTCCCCTGTACTAAGCACAATTCAGCAGGAACAGCCCCCAAGTTTGTTCATAGTCTGTACAGAGATCCCATAAAACTATGGCAGCATAGGTATTCCCTGTACTAAGCACAATTCAGCAGGAACAGTCCCTAAGTTTGCTCATAGTCTGTACAGAGAGATCCCATAAAACTATGGCAGCATAGGTATTCCCTGTACTAAGCACAATTCAGCAGGAACAGCCCCTAAGTTTGCTCATAGTCTGTACAGAGAGATCCCATAAAACTATGGCAGCATAGGTATTCCCTGTACTAAGCACAATTCATGTATCAGAGGGGAATAGGAACATTATAACTCACAAGGTTCTCAGATATCCCAGAAGTCAGGATGGTAGTGACAGTAATGTTAATGAAGCTGCTGGAGTAAGGGTGGTCGTATGGCACAGGCTGGACTTTCAGTAACACGGTGGCATTGTATTCTTTGGCCAGAACCAGCAGTTCACTCAGCTTACACACAGACTGGTTTTCAGCTTTGGTGGCATCGGATTGAGAAAGGGAACTCACTGTCCAGAAAGGATCAGTCTAAAGGAACAAACAAAAATAAAGTCATAGAACAAGTTTCCAAGATCCTCCCACACCTGCATTAAAGGTTCCCATAAATAAATCTCACTCCTCATCCTGGATATTGTTATAAAGTTTGTTTCTTCCGTCCTGAGCAATAGAACCGAGCAGAGAGACATCAGGAGATGCTTCTTGTATTAGTAACTTTTGCGGGGGGGGGGGGCACGATTTTAGTAATGTAAAAAATAAAAAAATAAGTTTGTGTCTTACCTACAATATCACCATCAGTATCAGTTTTATTCTGCCGTTAAGGTACAGAAGGAATACGAAGATTCCAAGGAACCGGAATAGAAAAGCTTTGATATTACACCTCTATATGTAACATGCAACCGGGCACTCCAAGCGTTCCCTAGCAACAAGGGCTTCTTGTTTTGCTTTTTGAAAGGAACAGCACAATACCAGCCGGACCCAGACACTGGGCTCATTATCTCAAGCTTTGGCAACTTGCACAGAAGGGCTATCGACTTGTACAACACTAATAACAGATTGAGGGGCACTTGTCCTTCACATTCAGAGAGGAATTGTGTTACTTCCAAGGTCTCACTGCACCGAAACTGAGAAACACTGAGCCAAGGCCAGACTCCAGGTAACCAGATTTAACCCCTTCTTACCCACCTCTCAACTGCAAACAGTTCTATAACATTATATAATGAAATGTGCACCTCCAGTGTTATCTGTGCCAGGGCATCAAACATATTCATAAAATAGAGAAAGTACAGAGAAGGGCAACTGAGCTGATAAAGGGAATGGAAGGGATCAGTTATAGGGAAAGACAAGTTGTGATTGGTTACACTGGAGAAGAGACAGTTAAGGGGGATATGATCACTATATATAAATATATAAGGGGATATGATCACTATATATAAATTAGGGATGCACCGAATCCAGGATTCGGTTCGGGATTCGGCCAGGATTCGGCCTTTTTCAGCAGGATTCGGATTCGGCCAAATCCTTGTGCCTGCCCGAACCGAATCCGAATCCTAATTTGCATATGCAAATTAGGGGTGGAGAGGGAAATCGCGTGACTTTTTGTCACAAAACAAGGAAGTAAAAACAAATGTCCCCTTCCCACCCCTAATTTGCATATGCAAATTAGGGTTCGGATTCGGTTCGGTATTCGGCCGAATCCTTTGCGAAGGATTCGGGGGTTCGGCCGAATCCAAAATAGTGGATTCGGTGCATCCCTAATATAAATATATAAGGGGATATGAACACTATATATAAATATATAAGGGGGATATGATCACTATATATAAATATATAAGGGGATATGATCACTATATATAAATATATAAGGGGATATGATCACTATATATAAATATATAAGGGGATATGAACACTATATATAAATATATAAGGGGATATGATCACTATATATAAATATATAAGGGGGATATGATCACTATATATAAATATATAAGGGGATATGATCACTATATATAAATATATAAGGGGATATGAACACTATATATAAATATATAAGGGGGATATGATCACTATATATAAATATATAAGGGGATATGATCACTATATATAAATATATAAGGGGATATGATCACTATATATAAATATATAAGGGGGATATGATCACTATATATAAATATATAAGGGGATATGAACACTATATATAAATATATAAGGGGATATGATCACTATATATAAATATATAAGGGGGATATGATCACTATATATAAATAAATAATGGGATATGATCACTATATATAAATATATAAGGGGGAAATGATCACTATATATAAATATATAAGGGGGAAATGATCACTATATATAAATAAATAATGGGATATGATCACTATATATAAATATATAAGGAGGATTTGATCACTATATATAAATATATAAGGGGGATATGATCACTATATATAAATATATAAAGGGATATGATCACTATATATAAATATATAAGGGGGATATGATCACTATATATAAATATATAAGGGGATACGATCACTATATATAAATATATATGACCATGCAATGAACTCTCAGATGATGTTATATGTATTAAAGGACACAGTCTATCAGGAAGTTATGGGGCCGCAGTGCTGGTTGATAAATAGCAGTGCCTGTGAATCTATATATTCCTGACAAATTAGCACCAATATGGTGAGCGTGGGATACTGGTGTGAAGCAGCAGGAGACGGAACGTATGATCCTAAGAACAGATTGAAAGGCAGAATTTAAGGACCTGGTACTAAAATAAACTGAAGCCTTGCTGCTCAGTCTGTGCCTATTTACACTTCTATAAATTCTGCATAAAGGAACCAAATTGCTGTGGATTAAATGAGACAAGACGGATCTACACATTTAATAGGAAATTCAGTGGTTTTGTTTCCTTTTGAATTCTTGCCTCTCCCATTATCATCGTTAAATCAACCCCAGACCTCTGCACTGCCTCCTGGATTTATTCACCTTTCAGCTAGTGATGGGCGAATTTCTCCCGCTTCGCTTAAGACTTTTGCGAATTTCCTGGGAAATTCCCGAAAAATTAGCAAAACTCGAATTTTGATGCCCGCGTCAATTCTCGTCAATTTTTGACACTGGCGCTAGAATTAGCCATTCTATAAAAGGCTAAAAGTTAACTTAGAAACTATAAAAAATAAATCATGAAGACCAATGGAAAAGTTGCTTAAAATTAGCCATTCTATAACATACTAAAAGTTAACTTAGAGGTGAATCACCTTAAATGAGTAATGGTTTCCAGCTTGCAGAGCCTTATCTCTTGGGACTATCTCCCAATTTCCCCTGGTTTTTGGGATAGTACAGAAGAACAAATAGGAAATTTTGGGGTTGTGATTAGCTTACTTTCAAATCCAGAGGTTTGTGATTGGATTACCTACAAATACAGATGTTTGTGATTGGCTTATCTACAAATACAGAGGTTTTTGGTTGGCTTACCTACAAATACAGAGGTTTGTGGTTGGATTACCTACAAATACAGAGGTTTGTGATTGTCTTACCTACAAATTCAGATGTTTGTGATTGGATTAGCTACAAATACAGAGGTTCGTGATTGGCTTACCTACAAATACAGAGGTTTGTGATTGGATTACCTACAAATACAGAGGTTTGTGATTGGCTTACCTACAAATACAGATGTTTGTGATTGGATTGCCTACAAACATAGAGTTTTGTGATTGGCTTACTTACAAATACAGTGGTTTGTGATTGGATTACCTACAAATACAGTGGTTTGTAACTGGATTACCTACAAATACAGAGGTTTGTGATTGGCTTACCTACAAATACAGTGGTTTGTAACTGGATTACCTACAAATACAGAGGTTTGTGATTGGATTACCTACAAATACAGAGGTTTGTGATTGGCTTACCCACAAATACAGTGGTTTGTGATAGGCTTACCAACAAATACAGAGGTTAAGACATGACTTTCTGCCAAATCCCTAGACACCCAACCAAGTCAATTACAAGCAACACCTACAGATTCCAAGCACAACATCAAAACAAACCTTGACAAACCAGTCTCCGGCATTGAGCCTCTCAAGGTCCGTCCAGTTGATCATGGAAGAATGTAGAAAGGAGAGTTCCGGAAAGACGCGGTCGATGTTGGTGGTCCTTCTCAGCGTGCTGTCATGCATGAGGAACGGGACTCCATCATAGCTGCAAACAGAATAGAAATATAAATGAATGGCATATGCGAACCTCTCAGCTCCAGTCCATGGATTAGGGACACTTCTAAAACCGTTTCTAGATAAGGTGTAATGCCAAGTGCCCAACAAATCAGAGGAACTGTTTGGACTATAATGAGCAGCTTGGACAATTTGAATTAAGAGATTGGGAGGGTCCTAAGTTTTTCTGGCCACCTAGAGCAGATAGAGCTATTGCTACATTTACACTTAATACAGGAGCAGATTGTTAAACAAGCCTTGAAGAACTTGGATAGAACTTTGAAGAACTTACCTTATTGTGACATCAGCCTCAAGACCATAAGCCTGGTGATCCAAAGCCCTTTGGAAAGACATGAGTGTGTTTTCTGGAGCAAGCTGGTGACAGAACATGGGGAGGAAAAAAAGGCAAAATATGTCATATGATATAACTGATTCTACTGGGTTTCTCTATCATTTTAGAGAAGCTGAGGAGATACATTTGTTGAAGGCGCAGGAGCCAACTACAACCTTCCAGCTTCCCACCAACAGCTGAAGGGCTACAGATGGGGACTTCCTGATGGATATTCTGGAAAAATCTAATAACCCATTAAGTGTATATGTCTTTTTGGACTCTATGCAGCCTTTTTCATGGGCACCCATGGGGTGCTAGGGATCACTCTACATTCAATTAACATTCCTATCAACATATTTCAATCAACTTTAAAAAGGAAAGTATCAACTTGTATGGGGTTTGTTTTTTTTTTGTACAAGTAAGGGATCCATTATCTGGAAACCTGTTACCCAGAAAGTGGCAAATGACAGAAAGGCCATATTTATAAAAAATGATTTCCTTTTTCTCTGTAATAATAAATTAGTAGCTTGAACTTGATCCCAACTAAGATATAATTAATCCTTATTGGAGGCAACATGTTTAAATGATTTTTGTGGACTTATAGTTATATAATTACATAGTTAAATTGGGTTGAAAAAAGACAAAGTCCATCAGGTCCAACCCCTTCAAATGAAAACCCAGCCCCATACACACACCCCTCCCTACTGTCACATAAATGATATATACCCATATCTATACTAACTATAGAGTTTAGTATCACAATAGTCTATGGCGCAAATTCACTAAGCGCCGAAGGCTAGCGTTAATTCGCTAGTGTTAGGCATTTATCGTTACTGCGCAAATTCACTAATGAACGCTGGCGTAGTTTCGCTAGTGTTACTTCGCACCCTTACGCCTGGCGAAGTTTCGCTAGCGACGTAACTACGCAAATTCACTAACTTGCGCAGTGTACTGAACGCTACCTTTTACGCTAGACTTCCTTCGCCACCTCAGACCAGGCAAAGCGCAATAGAGTAGATAGGGATTGCTTCAAAAAAAGTCAAAAAAGTTCCAAAAAACACTGGCGTGTTTTCTACATGATGGGTGATAGGCTGAAAAAGATCGAAAAAATTTCTGGGGGTTCCCCTCCTTCCCCCCTACATTTCCTGACTCATGGCAACTTACCTAGACAGTGGGCACATGTGTAGGGCAAAATAAAATTTTTATTTGATGTTTTGAAGGTTTTCTAGGCATTTGTAGTGCTGATACGTGTTCCTCCATTGAAATTTGAATTTGGCGCTGTATGCAAATTAGCCTTCGCTAGCGTAAGTTCGCTTCACTTAGCGAATCAATGCTAGCGCAACTTCGCAATCTTACGCTACCCCTGTGCGCAACTTCGGATTTTAGTGAATTTGCAGAGCGCTGGCGAAACTACGAATGTTAGTGAATTTGCCCCTTTGTATTATGTCTGTCCAAGATATCATCCAAGCCACTCATAAAAGCATTAACAGAATGAAGACCAAAATTACGGAAAACCCCAGGTCCCGAACATTTTGGATAACCGGTCCCATACCTGTTGTTCAGATATGTTAAGGTGTTGAAGGTGCCCATACCTGCCTTGGGCAATAAAGTAAGAAAGTGGAGGGGTTATGAGAGATTTCACATTTCCTGCAGCACCGGAACAAAACACGAGATCCAATAATGAGATGCTGAACGGCAACAGATGGTTGTGCTCAAAGCCGCCTACTTACAGTCTGACTGATATCTGAATTGTGCACAACTTCGGCTGGCCATAGATTTTTAAAAGATCAGATCCTCATTGTGAGACCACGATCTTCTCAGAACGATCGTACGAATTGTCCATCAACTAAAAAGACCAATTTGCCAGGAAAACAAAGGGGAGCTGCCTGCTTGGCCCTGCAAACATAGATACATTGCACTGGGACCCACAAAGATTTTTTGACCCGGCCGATCAATTTCCTGAACGATGTCAGCCGAAAAATCGTAAGATGTACGATCGTTCGAATCCCACTAACCACACGATAATTTCGAAGGATTGCTCAGACTTCCCCAAAATCGGTCGTTCGGCAAGAAGAATTGTGGCGTCTATGGGGAGCTTTACTCAGGATTTCTCCCAACGCTCAGCAGCTCTCTCCCTCTCTCACTGTCCCTTATCTATTATCTACAAATATATTGTTGCCTAAATGGATACATTTTAGAGATTTTCTAGATGATTAATCAGAGTTCCAAAGTATACTGATAAGGTGGTTTTAAAGGAGAAGGAAAGTTACCAAAGCAGTTTATTGGCAATAGATTAGCCACAATCGTGCAAGCTATAACACTATATTTATTCTGCAGAATGCTTTACCATACCTGTGCAAACAGCTCTAGAAACTCTCTCTGATTGTTTAGGATAGCAGCTGCCATATTAGCTTGGTGTGACATCACTTCCTGCCTGAGTCTCTCCCTGCTCACTCATAGCCCTGGGCTCAGATTCCAGCTGGGAGTGGGAGAGTGAGAGAGGAACAAACTGAGCATGCTCAAGCCCTAGCCCTGGAGGTTTAAGCTGAAAACAGGAAGTCTGATAGAGAAGCCCATGAGTACACAATAGAAGGAAAGAAATGTGCTGTTTCTTTTGACAGAGGATTCAGAGATTGCATACAATGTTTCAAGTGTTTGGAATTAACACAGCAGCACATAAATTGGGGGAGGTACATATTAATTTATACTGAAAGAAGCATTACTTTGAGGGTTTACTGGTGTATTTATATAGACCTTTCTGATAAAGCTTACTTAGTTTTAGCCTTTCCTTCTCCTTTAAGTTAAAAGTAACCTTTAAAGAAGAGGACACAATATTAAGTGATATCCCTACTGGCACCCCAACTCCTCCTGCAGGAAAAATCTGCCCATAAGCAATAAATATGCTTGTGAGTACAAGGAGGGGGGGGACACAGAACCAAACTTCCTATCTGAGCTCAGCTATTCATCACAGAACCTGTTAGTAAAGGACAAGTAGCAAGAGAACAATCCTAAGACTCTCACACATCAGCAGCCATAACCACTATTATCTGACTCGGTGAAGAAACAGAAGTCGAGCCTTTAGCCTGTGCTTACAGAGAGCAAATAGACCTTCACTTTTAAAATGTCACTTTCAGTCTGTCTAATAGAAGAGATCAGGCCCGGACTGGCAATCTGTGGGTTCTGGCAAATGCCAGAGGGGCTGCTATAAGGTACCATAGAAAGTCAGTATTTAGTGGGCTGGTGGGGGCTGTTTGGGCCTCTATGTGGGCTGATTGGGCCTCTGTGTACCTGAAATGCCAGGACCTATTTTAATTCTCAGTCCAGCCCTGGAAGAGATGAATCTCCTTCCCCAGCTTTTATGAAAGTGTTAAGCTGGCCATAGATGTTGAGATTTTTAAAAGATCAGATCCTGATCGTGAGACCACGATCTTCTCAGAACGATCGTACGATCGTACGAATCTACCATCAACTAAAAAGACCAATTTACCAGGAAAACAAAGGGGAGCTGCCTGCTTGGCCCTGCAAACATAGAGAGATTGCACTGGGACCGACAAAGATTTTTAGACCTGGCCGATCAATTTCCCGACAGATGTCGGCCGAAAAATCGTAAGGTGTACGATCGTTCGAATACCACTAACCGCACGATAATTTCGAAGGATCGGTCGGGCTTCCCTAAAATCGGTCGTTCGGCAAGAAGAATCGTCGCGTCTATGGGGACCATTAGTGACCCTTCTGCCAGTAGGTGGGTATTTATTTGTTCCCAAGTGATATCATCTTCCATAGGGAAGCGAGCCACTGCCCAGTGTCAAGTGAATAATACAGAATTCTCTGTTGTGTATAAGGCGACACCTTACAGATCTATGTGCTTCAGTAATGGCGCTAAACACAACAGTAGCGAAGCACAAATGACACAACCAGCTCAACCCCTTTCCCTAATCACCACAATTTGTTTTCAGGGACTAAATGGACAGATTTTCTCCAGGCAAAGTGCGTTTTCTAGCTCAGTCCTACAACCACTAGGCATTGCTGCACCCCATCTTTTATTTATGGTTGTGATGTTGTGGAACTGCACAATGACTTGTCATTATATCCGGCAACAGAAAAGCGTGGGTATTAAGTGCGCTTGCGGAGTTAACTAAATGCTCCATTAGCATACAGGGTTTTAACTCCATCATTTATGGAACGTTGCTGTCACAATATAAAGTCTTTACTTGTACTAGAAATGAGTAATAAACTAAAGGGACTTACGGAGGGGTAGGGCTATATTCTGGCACCCAAGTGACTGTATCCACTGCCTTTGTATAGGGGCCTGTCCTGTTTTATGGCATGATTCAAACATATACAATACACCCAGAGTAAAGAATGACGATTTATCTGAAATGCACATTTAGTGCTGCCTGGAGATACCCCTGGCTGGTTTAATTATGAGATAAGCAATGGATTGTGGTGTGTGTGTGTGTGTGTGTGTGTGTGGCCAGGGCTGGGGTGTTGCTATTTAAAGGAAAACTATACCCCCAAAACAAACACTTAAGCAACAGATAGTTCATATCATATTAAGTGGCATATTAAAGAATCTTACCAAACTGGAATATATAATTAAGTAAATATTGCCATTTTACATCTCTTGCCTTGAGCCACCATTTTGTGATGGTCTGTGTGCTGCCTCAGAGATCACCTGACCAGAAATACTGCAGCTCTAACTGTAACAGGAAGAGATCACCTGACCAGAAATACTGCAGCTCTAACTGTAACAGGAAGAGATCAGCTGACCAGAAATACTGCAGCTCTAACTGTAACAGGAAGAGATCACCTGACCAGAAATACTGCAGCTCTAACTGGAACAGGAAGAGATCACCTGACCAGAAATACTGCAGCTCTAACTGTAACAGGAAGAGATCACCTGACCAGAAATACTGCAGCTCTAACTGTAACAGGAAGAGATCACCTGACCAGAAATACTGCAGCTCTAACTGGAACAGGAAGAGATCACCTGACCAGAAATACTGCAGCTCTAACTGTAACAGGAAGAGATCAGCTGACCAGAAATACTGCAGCTCTAACTGTAACAGGAAGAGATCAGCTGACCAGAAATAATGCAGCTCTAACTGTAACAGGAAGTAGTGTGGAAGCAAAAGACACAACTCTGTCTGTTAATTGGCTCATGTGACCTAACATGTATGGTTTGTTGGTATGTTTGTGTGCACAGTGAATCCTACGATCCCAGGGGGCGGCCCTTATTTTTTAAAATGGCAATTTTCTATTTATGATTACCCAATGGCACATACTACTAAAAAAGTATATTATTATGAAAATGGTTTATTTACATGAAGCAGGATTTTACATATGAGCTGTTTTATGCAATGTCTTTTTATAGAGACCTACATTGTTTGGGGGGTATAGTTTTCCTTTAAGGAAAGTCAAACGGAGAAGAACAATAGCTAAACATAGTGAGGCCATATGGAAAGCCAGCAGGACACTTGGTTGTACTGGAGATTTAGCAGCAGAAAGCTCTCAGTGTAAATTCAGGAATATATTAATGATGTTGATACTTATTACCATTCCTAGTGGTAGAGAAATCACGGAACTAATGGAAGAGAAATCAGCGGCCGATCACTGCTAAAGTTCTCAAGGCCCCGCAGGTCACAGACTGAACTGAATTGCATGCAGTCTGTCAAATTGGAAGTCTCACAAATATTCATTCATCTGTGTTGGTATTGGGCAACCAGAAAGTGTCATTTATAACAGTAGCCAATGACTGTGACAGACGTCAAAGATGGGACATAGGCTGCATATCGGCACGAGACTCCGTCGTTCAGCCAATGGACCCAACAAACTGATTCATAGGGAATTATCCAACTGCAACTGACTTACCATCTAAAAAGGCACTTTATACATAAGGCAAAGTCCCCTATAAGTCACATGACTGATGACACCTGGGAAACTGTCAAAATGTCTAGCCCCACATCAAATTTCAAAATGAAATATAAAAAATGGATTTCAATGGAGGAGTATGCAGGAGCAACACTATTAATCAATTAAACAAAACATGCTTTCCTGCGACAGCATTCCTATATATGAACGTCTAGGAGAATCCATGGAAGGAAAGAATACAAGGCATCACCGCAAGCTTATTCAACACCCAGAGCCTTATTTATCAAAGTCTTAGTTTTTCTGACTATTTTAACGAACAAGTCCAACCAAACTAGAATCCACGATTGGAACTTATTTATTATAAAAAAAAAAAAAAAATCATGCTTGAATCAGATCGAGGACAAATTCGAAAAAAATCGAGAGAAAATCCAAATCGTATGATTTTTTTCCGGATTTTTCCAGCACAGACGACATAAACTTCTGTGCTGGAAAAACGACCTCGGACTTCTATACAACCTCGGCCGGTCTGAGATGCCGGAATTTCGAATTCGAATTCTCGTGGTATAATTTTAGTTTTTTTTCCACTAAAAATTCGTATTTTATAGTTAAAAAAAAACGTCAAGTTTTCTGAGTTCTTGGCATTCAGACTTTTATAAATAACTCCCAAATGTCCGGCTGCAGCAGGAAAAGCAAGAACATGACCGACAAGCAATAACGTATCATACAATGGTACCATTTTCATAGCCTGCAGCTGAGCCAATGACATCACTGAAGAGGTGGATTAAGCAATGAAGGTGTGGGGAGAAATCTAAGTTCTGGCCAATCAGAATCCGAGGACGTGCCTTAGTTTTCGCACCCAAACCACAGTTTTCAATGGGTTTTGATTGTAACAGTTACTCAGAAGTCAGGATGAATGGATAGACCATGTACTTGAGCAACTGATGGGCTGGCAAGAACTTCAAAGGAGCTGATAAAACGCATTACCAGTCTTACTGAGAAGCCCCTGATAATAAGCTGCTCAAAGACTGCTGCTTAGAGAGGTTTTGTTTGTTTATAGATAGAAAGCTCGGAAACAAATTGCGCTGTTTATAAAGGAAGGGGGAGGTGAGTTCAGTGAACATAGACCAATGTTCAATGGTTGATTTTGACACCACCGTTAAAGTAATAGGGCGACAAGTAACAATATTTATTTGATGCCGGCGGCAGGAGTTTTGTGAACTTAATAGCTGGCAACAGAAATTCGCCGCAATTCACGCCTGGCGAATTTATTCGCCCATCACTAGTGCTGTGTAGTTTTCAGCTTGTCACAACACAGCAAATCTCAGACCCAATGGCATAACTGTTACAGGGCCCCAAAGCAGATTCATTTTAGATCCCCCCATTAATTAGGGCCTCATGAGGCCCCTATATCATATCTCTTGCTGCGTGGATCGTGTTGAACTTTTTTGACCACGCCCGTTTTTGTGGCCACACCCCCGAATTGCCGTGTTCATTTTACAAAATTTGGCAGGTTCTGAAAGTTTGAACATTTTTGTGGGGTTTTTTTCGGGATGCACCGAATCCACTATTTTGGATTCGGCTGAACCCCCGAATCCTTCGCGAAAGATTCGACCGAATACCGAACCGAATCCGAATTTGCATATGAAAATTAGGGATGGGAAGGGGAAAATATTTTTTATTCCTTGTTTTGTGACAAAAAGTCACGTGATTTCCATATTCCATATTTGGATATGCAAATTAGGATTCGGTTCGGACAGGCAGAAGAATCCTGCTGAAAAAGGCAGAATCCTGGCCAGATCCCAAACGGAATCCTGTGCATCCCTAGTTTTTTTTTATGTGTTATTACACATTGAATTGCAATTTAAGCTGCAAGTCACAGATTCCACAAAAGACCTGCTTATCTTAAATTGTTACAATTGTATCTTTGCTTATCTTAAATTGTTACAATTGTATCTTTGCTTATCTTATAATGTTACAATTGTTTCTTTGCTTATCTTAAATTGTTCAGTAAAAAACCCGGGACTGTGGGCTGAGCTGTCAAAATCGGGACTGTCCTGCTTAACAGTTGTGAGGTACCCCTATACCTCCCGGGCCCCCCGCAGCCGCAGGGTCTACTCCGCTGTAGTTCTGCCCCTGCTCAGACCTCTGACTCATTCTGGGGGAGACTGAACTGGGATCACATGACCAGAAGAAAAAGCATGAGCTCAGAAGAAACTGCCTTGAACGTAAAATTCAAGTTAAAACATTTTTTTTTCACAATCAATATTCCTAGTTGAATTTATACCCAGCAACAACGCGGACGAATGACTTATTTAATTATAGATAAGCGGGACGAGATGTGTTGCACTTAGTTAATTACACGCTGTGCCTCTTATCAATATTTCATTTCCCACCAGTGATGAACTTACCTTCTTTCCCCTCAGCTCCTTCCCATAAATCTCTCCTTAAAATGTCACCAGAGCGTAAATATAACCCCCCCCCGCTGAAATCAGGGCACCTATTAACCCATTCACTGCTGAGGGAAATCACACCTCTATGTAGACTTGAAAATCAGCATCAGCAGCCAAAGAGTTAAAGGGGAACTAACATGGAAATTTAAATTTAATATCATCTTCATCATACTGAAATAAGAAACTTTCTAAATACAATTAAACATTCTGTATTGTTTCTGAAATAATCAAGTTTATCTTCACTATTCCTCTCTCAGCATCTGTTTCTCTTCATTCTCTCTTCATTCAGCAGTTGGGTGTCAGATATTCACTGACAGTTAGATCCAATATATCTTATAGGGGGGCTCCTTTCCTAGCAGATGTATTAGAGCTCACTCAAATAACTGATTCCAGTACAAACAAAATCTAACAAAATAACTGCCTTTTGCACAAATCCTGCATGTAGAGAGACATGATGTCTGGTGAGTTTAATAGAGTGAGCTCTAATACATCTTCTAGGCAACAGGAGCCCCCCTATAAGATATATTGGATCTAACTGTCAATTAATATCTAACACCCAACCTCCTAGCAGATGTATTAGATCTCACTCAAATAACTGATTCCAGTACAAACAAAATAACTGCCTTTTGCACAAATCCTGCATATAGAGAGACATGATGTCTGGTGAGTTTAATAGAGTGAGCTCTAATACATCTTGAAAAGTTGCTTAGAAATAGCCATTCAATAACAGGCTCAAAGTTTACTTTAAAGCTATAAAGAACCAATAATAAAGACCAATGGAAGAAATTGCTTATAACTGGCCATTCTAGAACAGACTAAAAGTTAACTTAAAAACTACGAAACATAAATAATGAAGACTAGTGGAAAATTTGCTTAGAATTATTTTCATTATTCGTTTCTTCATTATTTATTTTTTATAGTTTTTAGGTTAACTTTTAGTCTGTTCTAGAATGGCCAATTCTGAGCAACGTTTCCATTGGTCTTCATTTTTTTTTTTATAGTTTTTGGAATTATTTGCCTTCATCTTCTGACTCTTTCCAGCTTTTAAATAGGGGCCACTGACCCCAAATAAAAAAAACAAATGCTCTGTAAGGCTACAAATGTATTGTTATTGATACTTTTTATTCCTCATCTTTCTATTCAGGCCTCTCCTATTCATATTCCAGTCTCTTATTCAAATCAATGCATGGTTGCTAGGGGAATTTGAACCTTAGCAACCAGATGGCTGAAATTGCAAACTGGAGAGCTGTTGAATTAAAAGCTAAATAACTTAAAAACCACAAATAATAAAAACAATATCACCCTCTACATCCTACTAACAGTTAATTTAAAGGTGAACAACCACTTAATAGATCTGTGGGAGACAGAGCACTAAATTGTTTCAAAAGTCAGAACCTGTCTATGAGTCTAAAATGATGCTCCTTCAAACTGTCAGACGGACCCTGGACCCAGTTCTACATACATTTCTTGTGATTTCTCACTTTCCCAAGTGCTCCAGCAAACACACAACAGAAGGAGAAATGACTAATTTAACCAATAAGATTTGAGCTGAACAGGGCAGTAGGGAAGGAATATTATACAGATAATAAAGCTCCACATGGAGAACTTATCTTATAACGTGGGACTGCAGGACAGGGTGCATTGGGCAGGGAGAGAAGATTAATCTGCAGACCCAGGAGGATTCTATTAAAATCAGAGCACATTTCTGATTTTAAAGGGGAAGTAAAGTACATTGGCATTTTCTTAAAGTGATAACAGACAGACAGATAGCAGAGTGGGGCTAACTTAATAAAACAAGGATTCAACCAACAGCAGGCTGATCAAAGCCAAATGCTGCCTCTGGACTTAAACTCCCGTTAAGCAAGTAAATCGAGGATAACAATAAAAAATAAATACAATTGCTCTCACCATTGGAGCCCCTCGATGGCCAATTATTCGCGGCTTCATCCCCAGATCTTTCTTGTCCATAAGACACGGCGAGGAGATAGTGAGCGGAACCAGATAAAGTGCAAGTACCACAGCTAAGTATGCGATGATTATAAACATCTGAAAAACTGGGTATAAGAAAACTTTGTATAAGAAAACTGCCATTATACTTTAAATGTCCCTGCTGAATTGTGCTTAGTACAGGGAATACCTATGCTGCCATAGTTTTATGTAATCTCTCTGTACAGACTATGAGCAAACTTAGGGACTGTTCCTGCTGAATTGTGCTTAGTACAGGGGAATACCTATGCTGCCATAGTTTTATGGGATCTCTCTGTACAGACTATGAGCAAACTTAGGGACTGTTCCTGCTGAATTGTGCTTAGTACAGGGGAATACCTATGCTGCCATAGTTTTATGGGATCTCTCTATACAGACTATGAGCAAACTTAGGGGACTGTTCCTGCTGAATTGTGCTTAGTACAAGGAATACCTATGCTGCCATAGTTTTATGGGATCTCTCTGTACAGACTATGAGCAAACTTAGGGACTGTTCCTGCTGAATTGTGCTTAGTACAGGGAATACCTATGCTGCCATAGTTTTATGGGATCTCTCTGTACAGACTATGAGCAAACTTAGGGACTGTTCCTGCTGAATTGTGCTTAGTACAGGGGATACCTATGCTGCCATAGTTTTATGGGATCTCTCTGTACAGACTATGAGCAAACTTAGAGGGCTGTTCCTGCTGAATTGTGCTTAGTACAGGGAATACCTATGCTGCCATAGTTTTATGGGATCTCTCTGTACAGACTATGAGCAAACTTAGGGGCTGTTCCTGCTGAATTGTGCTTAGTACAGGGGAATACCTATGCTGCCATAGTTTTATGTAATCTCTCTGTACAGACTATGAGCAAACTTAGGGACTGTTCCTGCTGAATTGTGCTTAGTACAGGGAATACCTATGGGCCATAGTTTTATGGGATCTCTCTGTACAGACTATGAGCAAACTTAGGGGACTGTTCCTGCTGAATTGTGCTTAGTACAGGGAATACCTATGCTGTCATAGTTTTATGGGATCTCTCTGTACAGACTATGAGCAAACTTAGGGGCTGATCCTGCTGAATTGTGCTTAGTACAGGGAATACCTATGCTGTCATAGTTTTATGGGATCTCTCTGTACAGACTATGAGCAAACTTAGGGACTGTTCCTGCTGAATTGTGCTTAGTACAGGGAATACCTATGCTGCCATAGTTTTATGGGATCTCTCTGTACAGACTATGAGCAAGCTATGAGGCTGTTCCTGCTGAATATAAATACCTAGACTAGCCTCAACCTCCTCGCTAGCATATAGGGTAATATAACAGGGGCCTGTGGGAAACGACTGAATATCTTGGCATGAACAAGGGGCATTTATTTGAGAAGGGCGTTTGATACTTACTGACTTTTTCTGATCTTGCAAACTGACCGGCAATGATCCAGGCCACAAGGGTGATTGCGCCAAGAGCCCCTATGTGCAAAAAGGGAGCCGTAGCCTGAATAAAAGAGAAGAATCAGAGCAAATGAGCAGCACAAGGTACAGAATGGGCACATGAGGTCACCCCCTGCCCAAAGTAAAACAAAGTATTATGGTACATTGCTTCAAACTCATTGCTACAGGAAGAGCTTTATTCCAATATGAGCTCCAGTGTATCAGGGGATAGGGTTACACTTATGCTCAAAATTCTCTTGTGAATCTCCTGAACATTAGTAAATGTCTTTGACTATCGCTGACCCGGTCACTGTGGTTCTGACACTAAGATGTGACAGAAGAGAGGCTGCCTATATAGTTAATCACAAATCTATTCCTACAGTGAATGTGCCCAATTGTTACAGGACTTAATGGAGTCTTTATATTAAAGAACTTACGGTACCTGGAAGGAAATAAGGAGGACGTCCCACTCTTCCTCCCACATCTCTTCTATGGAGGCCATGGCGATGACTGTCGCGATCAAGATTACTCCAAGGAAACCCTAGGAATCATCAAACGTGTTATTGCTACTTTTTATTACTCGTTAGTGATAGGTGAATTTATTCACTAGGTGCGAATTCGCGGCGAATATCCGTGAAATTGCAGCGAAAATTCACCGGTGAATTTCCGTCGGCATCCAATATATTATGACTAGGGATGGGCGAATTTTTTCACCTTGTTTCACCGAAACAATGACGCCCATAGACTTGTATGGCGTTGTGCGTCAAAATAAAAAGACGTGCGTCAAAACATTTTCGCAGCATGACAAATTCTTTTTGACGTCCATAGACCTTAATGGGCGTCGGCGACATTTCGCCAGCGGCAAATTTTTGGCGAAACGGGTCAAATTCGCCCATCCCTGATTATGACTCTGCCGACAATTCCAATGCCGATGACAATTCTGACGCCGTTTCACGAATTTCGCTGGAAATTTGGGAATTATTCGGCGAAACGGGAGAAATTCGCCCATCACTGTTAGTCATCTTTGTATTCAGGCCTCTCCTTTTCATATTCCAGTCTCTTTTTCAAATCAGTGCATGGTTGCTAGGGGAATTTGGACCCTAGCAACCAGATTGCTGAAACTGCTAATTGCAGCCGCTGAATAAAAAGCAAAATATCTCAAAAACCACAAATAATAAAAAATCAAAACCAATTGCAAATTGTCTCAGAATATCCCTCTCTGCATCATACTAACAGTTTAATTTAATGCAGGGCACTGGACAGGCAGAATAAATTGACATAATATATGAAAGGAACCACTCAGTGGTCTCTATAGAAACGGGGTCCTTGCCCTGAGACTTGGGGGTCCATGCCCATATGTTTTACTCTGTACATAGCAGTAGGTCTGTGAATACGAGCAGGAGTACAAAAACTAGGAGATCCAATAGATTTGCAGCCTTTGAGCCGCCTGCACTATCAGTTCTGCCAACAACATCCTTCTCCGTCTTCCCCCCCAAACTATTACCTTGTGGAGCCAGTGTAAGTTCATTTGCTGTCCCACGGCGATGTGGCCCAGTGCTAACATCTGTAACAATAAAGAGAAACACATTTGTACAGCTTTTTATTTATATTTTTGTATAAAAAGCAGTTTATATGCAATACACAAAGGGAGGAGGAGTAATAAAATGTCTGTGGGTGGAGCAAGTGGATGGATTAGTGGTGGTACTTACCAAGAGTGCTGTAATATATGTAAAGCCAGCAGCAGTGATGATAAGGATAGGAATGGACCAGTCATCCCAATGGCCTGTTCTGTTATATAAAAACCTATATAGCAAGACAGACAAGTGAAAAGCTCAATAATCAGAATATTCAGAGACTGGTTGGATCATATCTGCAGCCTTATGGCTGAATTAAGCCCAAATAGTAATAACCTGGGGGCTTCCTATTGTGTTGAATGGGAAACACATGACAATGCCAGAAATGGAACTTTACAGCCCACAAAAAGCTCCAGGAATGGGACTGTGAACTGTCGGGAGCAGGTTTACAAGCTGGTGCCAGTGAAATTCAGATGCCCATTGTGCCATCAACCATGAACTAAATGCACATGGAGCAGCTCCAGGCGTGGGGCCTATTCACTCCAGTGTTTCACAGCAATGGCCATCTGGCCCTGTCTGTACCTGTCATAGGTAGTCACATTGATATGAAGCAGTGACAGGTACAGATGGGCATTTCAGGTGCCTTGGTTCCTGCCTGGCATTTAAGTCACCCACATGTGTCACAGGCCTAAGAATTTACATTCTCTCTCTCGCTCTCTTTCTCTCCTTCTATTTCTCTAAGAATTGAAATTCTCTCTCTTTTGCTTTCTCTCTTTTTCTCTTGCTTTCTCTCTTTCTTTTGCTCTTGCTTTCTCTCTTTTGCTTTCTCTCTCTTTAGCTCTTGCTCTCTCTCACGTTTGCTCTTGCTCTCTCTTTTGTTCTTGCTCTCTCTCTTTTGCTCTCTCTCTCTTCTGCTCTTGCTCTCTTTCTTTCTTTTCTTTCGCTCTCTCTTTCCCTTTTGCTATTGCACTCTCTATTTTTCTTTCTCTTTTGCTCTCTCTCTTTCACACTTTCTCTTTTGCTCTCTCTTTTTTGCTCTTGCTCTCTCTCTCTCACGTTTGCTCTTGCTCTCTCTCTCTTTTGCTCTCTCGCTCTTCTGCTCTTGCTCTCTTTCTTTCTTTTCTTTCGCTCTCTCTTTCCCTTTTGCTATTGCACTCTCTATTTTACTTTCTCTTTTGCTCTCTCTCTTTCACGCTTTCTCTTTTGCTCTCTCTTTTTTGCTCTCTCTCTCTCTCTTTTTAAGATCTTGCTCTCTCCTTTTTCGTTATTGCTCTCTCTTTTGCCCTCACTTTCTCTCTTTTGCAGCAAGTGAGTCCTTGGAATCATTTACCTCCTCAATCCCTCCCAATGATTCCTATTCCCTATAGGATGGGAGCATATTGCAGTTAAGTATCTAACAATAGGTCGTGGACTTATGAACATGTAACAGGGGGAATGAGTCAATATCGGGTCACTGGCGGAGATCTATCAATCGTTAATGGGCATTTAGTGGCACCCTGGCACCAGCCATCAGATTCTACTGCCCTGAAACCCAGGGGCCCAATTATTTCGACATTTGACTGCTGTCCTACATAGTTTTGCTCCATTACAGTCAGGTTAATTTCAGACAGAGACAGATTGCGATTCTAGCGGATTACTATAAATAAAATACACAAACAGATCAGAGAGTACATTATTACCCAGTTCCATAAATTAGCACCCTATGCACATCTCAGCATTGTTGTCATTCCCCATCAGGTGCTTTTCTACACACTTGGCAAAGTCTGTGTCACAGCTGCTGTTCTCTGTATTAATAGTAACATCATCTCTCCCCCGGCGCTCAAAACTGCCCTCGGGGGTAATTCCTCCTGTGATGAAAGGAACATCGGAACGCAAAACAAAGCAGCCGGATGACTTCAGCAAGAGAAAGAGCAAGCCAATGTGGGACTGAGAAATAAAGGTATTCATGGTAATGTGACCTCTATATACTTAACAGTAGAACAGGAAAGTAGTAGACCATGAAAATATTGGTAAGTTGACTTTTTATACAATGATATATTAAAAATTGATCATTAGTTAGGGCCTCACTGGGCCCTCTACACCTCAGGGTCTGCTTCCTCTGTAGTTACGCCCCTGGCCATTATTGCTCTAAAAGTAAGAACTCCACTAAATACCTTGTTGGCATTTAAGAAGCAATACCATTAGATGTGAATCTCTTAGACTTGTGAGGTAACCAGATCCACGACTTTAGGTGGAGAGAGGCAGACAAGGCTTAGTCAAGGCAGGAGCATAACAACAGAGGAAGCAGACCCTGCGGTTGCTGGGGGGGGGCTAGCAGTTAAGTGGGACCTTGGATAGATACATGTAAATCCTTGTAGCGCCCTTCCAGAGAGGAACCTCTGTGTCCTACCACAAGAAAGCACAAGAAACCATGTGAGCTCTGCTCCTTACACATCACAATACACCCTCTGATTATCATTTTGGGTTTCACAGCCTGTAGTATCAAAAGCTGCTGACAGATTCCGGAATATAAATCATGCCCACTCCCCTCTCTCTCCTGTGCCATGAGCGGGATATTCACCTCATAAGGATCTTTCTGCATTTCTTCATTTTCTGCAGACAGATTATAATGGGTCATAAATGTGATACGTTGACAGGTGCTTCTCCAGTTGAATTGCAAACAGCTATCTCAATAACCTTTCCTAAAAACATAAACTGGCCTTTATTTAATAGTTATAGAAGTGATTGGTTGAGATATTGATTATTTGCAGAAGAAATATAAGGTTTGATTCCATGATCAGACTGGAGATGTTGCTGACCAGGAAAACCTTTTGGCGCGTACTAGAAAGAGGGGTTTCACCATCACTCAAACTATCACAATGTCTTGTATGATCTATGGGTTCATTTCTAAAATTCTGTCATGCCCAAACATGTGTTTACATGTGGTGTATACAAAAATAAAAATAAAATGATATCCTGTAACCATGAGATAGGACCTAGTTTTGAGCCATTTATGTTGAGTTATGGGATGTGCACGTTCAACTGCTTAACATCTGGTCTATAATCACTACTTGACACTGTAAATAGCACACCAAGTTCTTATTCTTGTCTCAATTTGTTCTCCTCAGATTTCGTTGGAGAGTCCTTCAGACGAGGACTGATATTGTTCGAACAAAGTGGAAAACCAGAAATAGGCTAGACAGATACAAGGTGAAGTGGGCGAATAACCAGTGAAAGGAAGGAATGGGATGGACCAGGAGTAGAACCAGTGACAGCAAGGGAAGGACTGGAAGAAGAATAGGACCAAGGACAGGAAGAAGAACAGGACCAAGGATGAGAAAAAGAACAGGACCAAGGACGGGAAGAAGAACAGGACCAAGGACAGGAAGAAGAACAGGACCAAGGACGGGAAGAAGAACAGGACCAAGGACAGGAAGAAGAACAGGACCAAGGACGGGAAGAAGAAAAGGAGCAAGGACGGGAAGAAGAACACGACCAAGGGTGGGAAGAAGAACACGACCAAGGGTGGGAAGAAGAACACGACCAAGGACGGGAAGAAGAACAGGACCAAGAAGAACAGGACAAAAAGAAGAAAAGGACCAAGGACAGGAAGAAGAACAGGAACAAGAAGAACAGGACAGGAAGACAAACAGGACGGGAAGAGCAACAGGACCAAGGATGGGGAGAAGAATAGGACCAAGGACGGGAAGAAAAACAGGACCAAGATTAACAGGACAGGAAAAAGAACAGGACCAAGGACGGGACGAAGGACGGGACGAAGAACAGGACCAAGGACGGGAAGAAGACCAGGACCAAGGACGGGAAGAAGACCAGGACCAAGGACGGGAAGAAGACCAGGACCAAGGACAGGAAGAAGACCAGGACCAAGGAGGGGAAGAAGAACAG
The DNA here is from genome assembly GCA_038501925.1 of Xenopus petersii. Taxonomy (NCBI): domain Eukaryota; kingdom Metazoa; phylum Chordata; class Amphibia; order Anura; family Pipidae; genus Xenopus; species Xenopus petersii. The sequence goes on along the minus strand of CM076674.1, from coordinate 5,769,616 downwards.
GATCAAGGACGGGAAGAAGAACAGAAACAGGACTGGAACAAGGATTAGGTGCAGTAACAGAAGTAGAGCAGGACTACAGCATGGAACAGGAACAAGACTAGGAGCAACCAGGAGCCAGAGCAAGAAAACAAGAAGCCAAGGGTGTGCCACAGAGCTCAAGGCAAGGGCAGGAATATGAAGGGCAGAGTCCACCTTGATTTGCCGACCCTATCCAATCAATAAGGCTAATTGGAACAGAACAGAAAGAGAGGTGTCAGTGGTCAAGAAAAGGAGGAAGCAACCAGGAGGTCCCAGGTTCAAGTCCCATCTAAGCCTTATACTGGCTAATCAGATACTTCTGAGATCTCCTCTCATACAGATGGAGAAACCTCACCCCATATTGTTTTTTTTTTTAAATTATAGAAAAAACAGGCCATAATTCAGGCTAATGCTCTTGCCATCTAAAATGCTCGTAGAAAACACTATTGTTACATGCTCAAATCTTCCCATGTTCCACATTCCAAGGTTCTTCATCTGGCATGAATCCACTTGATATTATAAATTTCTCTTCTTTACATTTTTATAAGGTCCCCCACTGCATTGATCCTACTACCTCTCAAACACAGAAGCAACACAATTATCTATAATTCCTGGGAAAACTATCATCAATGTTTAGATTCTATTGCATCATTGACAAACCCAGCGCCCCCATACAATTCTTTAGAGCAGTAACCAGCCTTTTATGGCTTCTAGCCCTGTTGAAATGTAAAACAAGAATACAGATGCATGTGGACATTGCTGTACCAGATATTCGGCCATTGTTTAAACATTATATAAATCAACAAATTCATTTTCACCCAGGAGCGATCCTGGGGCTGCCGCTCAGCGTCAGAGCAGATCAGGGTGTGGGGGCATATCGCTAGTACAATAAGCGCTGCACTAGCACAGCCGAATTTCTGAGTTAAAAAACAGAAATTTAACTCTTAAAGATACAAGAGGTGTTTTTTTTTGCCGCCCTTTGTAACCTGCTGCTCACTGCCACCTGAGGCAAGGTTCTCACCTCAAGGCAGGAGGGGCCTTGTTCTCACCCCAAATCTCACTTTGTTGTAACTTCATGCCAAGATGTTTTTTTCTATTTTGTGCCAACCACAGCCAACATGCCCTGTAATCTTCAAGGAGAAGCATTTTACTTACCAGTTAAACTCATTGTAGTCGTTATGAACCTCCCACCAGAAATAAAACCAGGTGAGTGTGAGGAAGAAAGTAAACATGAGGATCACAAACCATAGGAGCTCCCACTGTTGAGACAAAGAGATATAGGCAATGAAGACAGTTCCATGGGGTGGTAATTGGAAGGAAAATGCAGAAAATTCCTTCTTGCAACAACAAAACCACATTACAGAAAATACATTTTGCGATAAAGTAACACTGTGTGTGGCAAAACTCTCACTCATCAAAAATCTGAAGTTTTCCAGATACAGCAGAACCAAATAATCTGCATTCCAAGATAACAGGAGTCAGTTGTAGTCAACATCTGCCATACACCTATATAAGAGCTTATTTAAAACAAGGCCCCATCTAGAATATTCAGTTGAGTTCCGGTCTTCCAAAAGGAGAATGACTGAAACAAAGATCAGAGAAGAGCGACTATGCTGATAAAGGAAATAGAAGGTCTTGGTTATGACAAAGGATTGGCCAAGTTAGGATACAATCCCTATGTACAGTATAACTATTTAAATAACTAGAAATATATATGGAATGCATTATTCACCAATATATTCACCAGGTGACATAAGGGCAGCCTTTAAGAAGGTTCTTGCTGTGAGAGCTATAAATTGTTGAAATTTCCCTGTAGAGTAGCAAGAATCATCAGGGCTACCGGTTCCATTACTCTTTATTAAAATGGATCCAAGGACTGGTCCAATTGTCTATCTCATGGAATTTATCATCCCATTATAAGGAAAACTTCAGATAGGTTAAGATGCTATTAACTTTATCCTTGGGAAAAGAAACTTGCAGAATGAGAGAAGGAATGCTTATATTATGACTATACTGGTCTGACCTGCAACAATCTGATTCAAAATCCGACCCACTACCCATTGACTTACAGAGAACATAAGTCATTGTAGAATGGGAGAGAGGGCACAAGCAAGAAGGGAAGGTATAATAGTCTATTTTTTGAAGGTATCTATGGAGACCTGACCAGGACTCTGCTCTAACCCAACATTACACCTCTCAGGATTTACTGATCAAGTATAGCTGGACTAGAGCCCTTATGCTGGATGGTTTCATGAACATTTTGCACGTAGTGGGGATTGTAGTAAGCAAGGCACAATAAACAGGACATGATCTGAAATAGGAATGCCAACAAGGGGGACAGGCATGAGGCAGGAGCTCAAGGGCCAGGCAGGAGCTCAAGGGCCAAGCAGGAACGCAGGCGTCCATGGAAACAAGCTGGTTGGATCACAACTATGGATCTACTAAATGACCAAAGACCACTAGCAAGAGGCAGGCATATATAGATATTTGATGGCTAAATTTCTGGAACCTGGCCTTAAACAAGATTGAAAGTGGAGACTAACATGTACAACACAGACAATAGAAATCATATTTCTGTGGATGTATAGAAAGTATCAGAGAAGTCACATTTCATGTCACAGTGAAATTTTATAGGTATGTACCAGGCCAGGGACAAACAGAACAGACAAAAAAAAAATCGAGAACTCAATAAAGTCCTGTGTTGACTGTGCTACTTATTTAATGAGGTCACCCAGTTCCCGAGAGCTAATACATTGTGTCCTTGCTGTAATCAACCGATTGCAATCTAGGGAAACATCCACTCTCTCATTAAGATATGGGATCTAACGAACGAGAAGGGCAGAACATCATTATTGGCAAGTGTTTCTAGATGTCACAGTCTTGGTACTGACGCACTATTGGTTATCATATTGATATAATAAAACTGGTTGAGTAACAGCCTATAAATCTATTTGACCCTAGGGATGGGACTTAGAGGAATATGGTAAGTTTTAGAGAACTGGGGAGTTACAGTGTAATTAGGTGTCCTACAATATCTGGATATTTAGCTGGGAATTCGGAGAGGCCTTCTACATTCTCTGATAGATCATGTCCAACTTTAATACTTAGGGGCAAGTTTATGAACATTGGAGATCAATTTCTCCAGGGAATATTGCAATTCGATTTAAAGTCACCTACAAGTTAGAAAACAAAAGCAACGTAAGTAGTACTTAACATGAATGGATAGGGGTTAACTCAGGTATCCTAAGGTAGTAATACTGAATGTAAAGCGTTTTCTATATATGGAACCGTTAATTGTAACACTGGGTAAATTCCCAGCGTTGCTCGTTTCGCTGCCAATGTCGGTTATAAGGATCTCAAAGTTGTACTGTACCTCTCCTGTAATACGTACTCCAATTATTCTCCATACAACTATTTATTTATATGAAAAGTCTCATAAATAAAGACATTTAAAAAAAAGAAAACAAAAGCAACGATCTGATTGATTGACGTGGGCAACATCTCAGATATTTAGTGCTACAATGTTCGTAAAAAGCCCCTATACCACAGACGTCTACACATAAATGGCAATATTGCACAGAGTTGTGTTTCCTATCATCATAGCAAAATTGCATTTTCCCCATTATTTGGGTTGATTGCTCTTTAAAGGAGAAGAAAAGTCATCCTGCACGTGGGGGTTTCAAATGTTAGGCACCCCCAAGTGATTGTATATACTTACCTGAAACCCAGGCCCGGGATTATACCAGTGAACACCATGGAGCGATCCTCTTCCGTCTTTTTCTTCCTTCAAATTTCCCGGGGGGAAACGCATGCGCAGTAGAACTAACTAGCGACTTTTTAGTTAAAGTTCGGCTTTTCGATCTAATGCGCATTCGCACGAAGAGAGAAGAAGATGGAAGAGGATGGCTCCGTGGTGCTCACTGGTATAACCCCAGGCCGGTGCAGTTTTCTGCCGATAGGAGCACCGGCCTGGGGTATCAGGTAAGTAAATAAAATCACTTGGGTTGCCTAACATTTGGCACCCAAAGTGCAGGGTGACTTTCCTTCTTGTTTAAAAAAAAGTACATCTTTTTTTGGCATTGCATTTGCCCATAGAAAAATGATGCTGTACATGCAATTCCTCTTACATCAGACTGCAAATAAAAACTTAACGATGTAGAATAACAAGCGAGACCATAAGAGCAGCCCGTACGGTGCCTGTGGTCAATAGATCAGATTGTGTTGCTTTTTACTCAATCAGATGTTCCACTCGCAATGCCTTCTAAATGGCTTTTTAATAGAGCAAAATGATCTGGGGAATAGCTGGCAACCTCGTTTGGGTTTTAAAAGGCTTTTCCTAAGAAAACGTTTTACACATTAAAGTCTTAGATGGACATTGTTTGCCTAAATAGACGATCTCGCCTTGCCATTTCATCCCGTATAAAAATAGCATCGGTGCTGGAGTGAATTCAATCAAAGCAAAGACAATGAGAGAATTAGCTCACTGAAGCTCAAAGACAAAACAATAGCAGGGAGAATTAAGAAAAGCCAATCTAATTTTCTGCTGTTTTTTAAATACTATAGGACTATAGTTCTAACATTTTTAGATGTGAAGAATGTATGTGATTATATATATATACCAACCTTGATAAAACAACATCCCCAACAGCCCCTATTACACATACAGGCATATATTTCCCTTTCAGAGGGGACAAAGTGGGATATATTTGAAGAATTTGAAAGAATAACTGATCTAGTACAGTGATCCCCAACCAGTGGCTCTTGAGCAACATCACAACCCCTTGGATATTGCTTCCAGTGGCCTTAAAGCAGGTGCTTATATTTTAATCCCTGGCTTGGGGCAAGTTTTGGTTGTATAAAAACCATGTGTACTGCCAAACAGAGCCTCCTGTAGGCTGCCAGTTAAGATAGGGGCTACCAAATAGTCAATCACAGCCCATAACTGGCACCCTCAGGAATTCTTTGCATGCTTGAGCTGCTCTCCAACATTTACATTTGAATGTGGCTCATGGGTAAAACATGCTGGAGATCCCTGATCTAGTAGCTGGATCAGGAGCAAATGAAGCAGAAGATCCCTGATCTAGTAGCTGAATCAGGAGTAAATGGAGGAGAAGATCCCTGATCTAGTAGCTGGTTCAGGAGCCAACAAAGCAGAAGACTACAACTGTTGGGTCAACTGTTAGGATACTAACAAGGTCATAATTATAGACATACTAGGCAAGGACCATTAACCAAGGACATGGACGAAACCAGCTAAGTACATGATGAATGGGAAAAAGGATAAGAAGGAAAAGCAATTAATGGCACAGTATATAGTATTTTTTTTAAGGACACTGGAGAAGTAAACACCTAAGGCTAAAAAAGATATCCAGTTTTAGAGTCCTAAAACTGAGGAGAGGGACAACAAAGAGGGCAACAGATGCTCCACCAAGGAGATTAATGAAAGGCAGAGGATCCAGAAGAAGTGTGTAAAGAGGGTCATCCAAAAGACGATGACAACGGGGGAACCAAAAATGATCCAGATGAGGCAGCAAACAGATGAAGGCAAGAGGAGGCATTTGAAAGTTGATATCAATGGCAAAAGGGGACCGGCGAGGACTAACCGAATCCTACAGCTGGCAATGACAATGACTGAAAGACTTGAAGAGGCTGAGGAGGCAGGAAAATTCAATAACAGTCAAAATAACAGAATTATGGAATATGCAACACACAGGCAACATGACAGACCCAATCAGAAAGACATTGGCCAAGGTGGTCAATGATAATACAGGCAATGAGGACAACTGACCTCATCAACTGACGGTTTTGGGAGGACCAGCATGATGGGGACAGATATAGACAAATGAAAAAATCATTATGAAAGGTTTGTATTAAAGGGGTTGTTCACCTTTGAGTTAACTTTTAGTATGAGGTAGAGAGTAATATTCTGAGACAATTTACATTGGTTTTCATTTTTTATTATTTAAGGTTTTTGAGTTATTTAGCTTTTTATTCAGCAGCTCTCCAGTTTGTAATTTCAGCAATTTGCTAGGGTCCAAATTACCCTTGTAACCATGCATTGATGCATAAGAGACTGGAATATGAATAGGAGAGGACCTCACTAGAAAGATGGGAAATAAAAATTGGCAATAACGATACATTAGTAGCCGTACAGAGAAGAAGAAAAGGCAAAGAATTATAAGACCATAAAAAATAAATAATGAAAACCAATGGAAAAGTTCCTTAGAATTGACATTACTTGCTAAAAGATTACTTAAAGGTGAAACACCCCTTTACAGGGGTGGAGCTCCTCGGCCAAGTTCATTGCACGGTTTAAAAAAAAAAAAAATACAATAAATAACTGAATGAAGCACTTGAAGGTTTGCACAGTAACACTTCACCTTGACATTCACCGAGACAAGACAAGGGAAAACCTGTCAACACAAGCGCTGAAGCACAGCCCAAAATCATTTTGCCTAAAGCTGTCCGGTGCCATCACTTTATGATAAATGGCAAGGTTGTGGCAGGTTTATTTATTACGTCTCAATGAAAATGAGCACTGAAGGAAAAAAATTGAGAAAAAAAAAATCAGTTTCTTAAGAAATTCACATATCCATATCATTTTTTATTCCAGGTTTAGGTAGCTCATTGTATTACATTCACGGATAGATTCCCAAAATTTGAGATAAATAATAAAAACAAAAGCTGAACCCGAAACTGCTCTAATAAAGGGGCAAAGTACTTGGTAGACTTTGATTCCAGTAAAACGTAGCACTTATCAGTTAAAAGCTGGTGCTGTGTTCAATAGATCTCTCTTCAAACTATACAAATTGGGTTATTAGGAAACATTACATTTACATAAGTAACACATAACGATAGATAGAATGTGACATTTATTTAGAATAACATCACTATCTCAGCAACGATTCACAATACTTTGTTGTCCTCAGTCCATGTGTGTACTGGGTATATTTTTACATTAGAGGGCTTGTATACCCTTTAACTACATTATCCAAAAATGATAGACCTTTCATTCTATTTAGGACTGCCCAGTCTGAGAAAAGAACCCATATCCAGTGAAATTTGTCTTAATCTTTTACCATCATCCGCCATTATTCCCTGTGATCAGCATTCATTGTTAGGATTGATCCTCAACAAGTAACTTGATTTATAAAATAAACATATCCAGATATAATGCATTAACATCAAGGGGCAGATTTATCAAGGGTCGAATTTTGAAGTGGAAAATACTTCGAAATTCGACCATCGAATAGAATCCTCCGACATTCGAAGTCAGAGGATTTTAATCATCGTACAATCGTATTCCGATTGTAGTACGATCATACTCCGATGCTACTTTGAATCGTACGATTCGAACGATTTTATCGTACGATTTTCCTTCGATACCCAAAAAGAAAGCTCTGGCAGGTCCCCATAGGCTAACATAGCACTTCGGCAGTTTTAAGTTGGTGAAGTATTGAAGTCAAAGTATTTTTAAAGAGACAGTACTTCGATTATCGAATGGTCGAATATTCCAACGATTTTTACTTCGACCGAAGTCGAAGTAAATTTGAAGTCGTAGTACCCAAAAAATTACTTCGAATTTCGAACTTTTTTAACTTTGAAAATTCACTCGAGCTTAGTAAATCTGCCCCCAAGGGTTGTAGAAGGAACCAGGGAGTGCATAGAGACCTTAGGGCAGAGGTCTCCAACCTTTTTTACCCATGAGCCACATTCAAATGTAAAAAAAGTTGGAGAGCAACACAAGCATTTGGCGGTGCCAAATTAGGGCTTTAATTCGCTCTTTGGTACCCCCTATGTATCACAGGAGACTCTGTTTGGTAGCACACTTGGTTTTTATGCACCAAAACTTGCCTTCAAGCCTGGAATTCAAAAATAAGCACCTGCTTTGAGGCCACTGGGAGCAACATCCAAGGGGTTGAAGAGCAACATGTTGCTCACGAGCCACTGGTTGGGGATCACTGCCTTAGGATATAAAGGTTTGGAGGAACAATGGACAAAAAGTTTACAGATTCCTGACTATTGGAGAACTTGGAGTTCCTTGAGTGAGTATCACTTGGCACCTCCAATCTTATAAACCTTGGAGAGCAACACAAGCATAAAAAAGGTTCCTGGCTGTGCCAAATTAGGGCTGTCATTGGCTATTTGGTACCTCCTATGTACAACAGGAGACTCTGTTTGACAGTACACTTGGTTTTTATGCATCTAAAACTTGCCTCAAAGCCTGGAATTCAAAAATAAGCACCAGCTTTGAGGCTACACAGCGTCCAAGGGGTTGGTGAGCCCATGTTTGGGGATCACTGCCTTAGGATCTAAAGGTTTGGAGGAACAATGGACACAAAGTTGACAGATTCCAGACTATTGGAGAACACCATTGGAGACCAACTAAGAAACCTTAGCTAACACAGATCACTCATTTTGAAGTAAAATACAACCCATGTGTAAATTCATTCACCGTTTGGATCTGATCACTGGCCTGATAAAGTTGACCATGGAATTTGTTGGGCAAATTGGTGTTTAGAAAATTCAAGTCTATAGAGCTCTGCAAAACCACCCTCGGGGGAGACCGAGAATAACAGATGTACCCAGACAAATCAGTATAATGTATAGGAACAGAGCAAGCGAGATGAAACTAGAAAATGAAAGCAAGTTCATCCAACGGGTTGACCAAAGGGAGTCACCCACTTACTAAAGGAAGAGCGGCAGACAATTACAGTGTTTTGGGTGTTATTTCAGCCTGAGCACCTTTACCTAAATAATAAATGGAGGCACAGTAGAAGAGAAGGAGATAGCTGTAAGATCAGCAACATATTGAGGGACTTGATGGAGACAGAGACTATATTAAAACGCAGAGATAAAATGCAATGAGAAAGAATGAATAAGTATGGGAGAAGGCAGTTTGTATGAATGTTCTGGAAAGGCAGGGATTTTGAGAGGAGGGGTGACATCTAGTATTATATTTAGGTTGGAGCAACAAAACAAACAGCCATGAAAAGAATGTTTTTGTACAGGATTAATTGCTTAATGGGAATTCATTAAACAGATCAAAATCGAAGTTTCTCCAAGCTCCTACTGTGAAATGATTAACCCCAATATACTGCATAGTAACGTCTACTGTTTAACCAGACAACATGGACTTTCCTAATAAATGAAGTGATAGATCGCAAATCAGCACCAGCCAATGGGTTAATACCACACCTATTAACGTAGCGCAAGGTCACTCATGAGAAATTCCAGCTCAGGTATCAATCATACGGCTGTCTGGGCTTCTATGGATAAATGAATAGTGAGTGGGGGGACAAAAACAAAAAGAGGATAATGGGAGGTTGTTGGTTGCAACTGGTTTTCATTTCTTATTACTTGTGGTTTTTGAGTTATTTAACTTTTTATTCAGCAGCAGTTTGACTTACCCTAGCAACCACGCATTGATTTGAGACTGAAATATGAATAGGAGAGGCCTGAATAGAAAGAGGAGGAATAAAAAGTAGCAATAACAATACATTACAGAGCATTTGTTTTTAGATGGGGTCAGTGACCCCCATTTGAAAGCCGAGAAGAGTCAAAAGGAGACGGCAAATATTTAAACAACTGTAGAAAAAATGAAGACCAATTAAAAAGTTTCTTGGAACTGGTTAATAAAGGTTAACATAATGGTGACCCACCCTTTAACTTCTTTTTACCTTAAGGGTAAATGAAACTCTCTGGTAATTTTCTAATTTGGTGGACCCATATAATTACAGAGAAAGGTCATTAACTGCTAATTTTATAGAGGTTACGTGGGTAATTTGGTTCTTGAACCAGCAGAATCGTTTCAGCTTTCTCTCCCAAGGAAAACATTCTAGGCGTTATTAATTTAGGAAATGAACTGAAATATTGAAGTTGCTCCACCAGAAGAACCACTTGGTCCATCTATTCTGCCCATTTGGTTTTTAGACCTTAAAATTCGTTTTTATTGTCCCGTGTGATCTCCTGCAGTATAGGAGGCAACACAGACAAAAGGGGGACGTTTAAGAAAAAAGCAAAGGCTACCAAAGTGCTGACATCCCATTATTACCCTGTAGCTGAACCCCAAAGTTTATCAGATATGTCTGCAAATTGGAAGTATTAAATTGCCCTAACAACTTCCGTCTTTATTTTGCAGCAAACAGGTGCACAAGCATTGGGTGGTCTAAAGGAGTCAATGCAGTGGATGGGGAGCCCACAAAGAAAGATGGGAATGGGGAATGGAATGGCTGTGGGTAATGGGATTCCAATGAGGAATGTGAGATGGCAGATGGAACGCAGTCCAGGAACTTCTGGAATGTTTAAATAGATATAGACAGACTGATAACACAGAACAGATACAGAAAGGACAGTGAGACCAAAATCAGTCTGTGGCCCCTTGGTGGTAAGATAGAAAAAAATATAAATATTATAAATATGTTACAGTTGTTAAATATTATACATCTAGGAAACTCAAAGTACAGAAATAGGACCCCTTATCCAGAATGCTCCGGACCTGGGGGTTTCTGCATAAGGGATCTTTCTGTCATTTGGATCTTCATGCCTTAAGTCTACTAGAAAATCATGTAAACATTAAATAAACCCAATAGGCTGGCTTTGCTTCCAATAAGGATTAATTATATCTTAGTTGGGATCAAGTACAAGGGACTGTTTTATTATTACAGGTATGGGACCTGTTATCCAGAATGCTCAGGATCTGGAGGTTTCCGGATAACAGAGCTTTCTGTAATTTGGATCTTCGTACCTTCAGTCTACTAGAAAATCATGTAAACATTAAATCAACCCAATAGGCTGGTTTTGCTTCCAATAAGGATTAATTATATCTTACTTGGGATCAAGTACAAGCTACTGTTTTATTATTACACAGGAAAAAAAATCATTTTTAAAAATTCAAATGATTTGATGAAAATCTGTAACATAATTTAGAGCTTTCTGGATAACGTGGTTTCCAGATAATGGATCAAACAGCTGTACAGTCTTACAGTGTCAGGGGGCTTATCGGCTTCCAGCGGAGTAGTCGGGACCAAGGAGGAAGCTTAGGGGTTAAATCCAAGTTCACGGTACAGACAAGGGTTCAGGAACAATAGCGAAGTCAAAGTCCAGGCAGAGATCAAATAGGCAGGCAGAAGGGTAGCAAGGTCAAATTCAGGTAGGGTCAAGTCCAGGAATCAATAGATACTGAATTATCAGACACCCAGGAACTCACGAAAGAGATCCTATTATCGGGCATCGAACTGGCATCCTGGGCGTCCTTTTATTTTGAATTTGGCGCCGCCGCTACCCACGTGGCAGCGATGGGCGCCGCCATCTTGGATTGGGCGCCGGGAAGCTGAGACGTGCCGTAACCTACAGCTCTTGTTGGACTGCAGCTCCATTCAGTTGCTGTAGGATTCTTGGAGTTATGCTTGGATTCCTACGGTTTGTGCATTTCCCCAATCCTGGATAGTGCGCTCGGACTCTATATTTCACAAAACTGAAATATTTGCAGAGAGAAAATTATTGTGAAAAAATGCCCATGAGAAAAAACAGCCATTGATTTTAATGCATTAGGACAAAAAAAGTCGCCATAAGAAAAAAATGCTCATGGGCTTTAATGCATTTTGAGAAATAAAGTCGCCACTTTAATACATTAGGACAAAAAAAAGTCACCATAAGAAAAAACATTCATTAACTTTAATGCATTTGAAGTGAAAAGAAATGTCAATGTGTTTTCGCAATTTTGCGAATTTTTTTGCAGTTTTGCAAATTTTTTGGCGAACTGGGACAGATTCGCTCATCACTACTTATTTGGCATCCCCAGGAACTTTTTCATACTTGTGTTGCTCCCCAATTCTATTTCCATTTGAATGCGGCTCACGAGATCCCTGCTCTAGAGAGACAGAGAGATGCCCCAAATGCTCATGAGACGAGACTTGAAACCAAGAACATCACCAAACAACGACCTGATAAATTGCTGTCCCTTTTTAAGGGAAATTGGGCCACATATTTTTTTCGGTTTCCTTTTTTGGTGCATCTTCCAGTATCTATTTAATGGAAAGGGCTGACAGATGGTAAAATTTTAGCTACAGGAAACCATGCGGCTCCTTCATTCCGTTTCAGAATAAAGATTAGAGGGTCTGCCTGCGAATTCTCACATTTGAAGGATTTCCCGAGGCAGCCTATACTCTGAAGCACTCTCCCGGTGAGAAAATATGCACTTTATCCACCCGGACTTATTAACGCCTGTGTGATCCCTCTCTCATCCTCTATATTTGTATCCACCCTGACTCTGGCAAATAAATACATTTATTTAGAAAAAGAACCAACAATTCCCCAAAACAGCTTTACACACTAATTCAAGAAAAACAAAATCTTTGAAGAATATTTTCACACCTGAAACCCCTGGGTTTTTTATTTTGCAGAACAAAAGCAAACAGTTCTAAGAAACCTCCCACTATATATTTACTGCACATTCTCAATGGTTTTAAAGTCATTCATAAATGTTAATTGCAACTATTTGTTTTTTGCTATTCCCTTCTCCGCTCCATCAGAAATCAGCTCTCCTCTGGCCAAATCTCCAGTTCCCATAATGCCTTGCACATACAAGAATTTTTTTTTTTTTGCAGGAGTGCCGTTCACCTTATAGCATGATGTAGGTAGTGATATTCTGAGAGAATTTGCAATTGGTTTTAATTTTTTTTATTATTTGAGATTATTTAGCTTTTTATTCAGCAGCTCTCCGGTTTTCAATTTCAGCAATCTGGTTGCTAGGGTCCAAATTATCCTAGCAACCATGCACTGATTTGAATAAGAGACTGGAATATGAATAGCAGAGGCCTGTACAGAAATATGAATAATAAAAAGTAGCAATAACAATACATTTGTAGCTTCACAGAACATTTGTTTTTAGATGGGGTCAGTGACCCTCATCTGAAAGCTGGAAAAAGTCAAAATAAGGTGGCAAAAAAAAATGATTTCAAAAATGAATAATATAGATCAATTGAAAAGTTGCTTAGAATTGACCGTTCTAAAACATGCTGTGATAGGTGTTCAGCACCTTGGACAGTTCCTTAGGATTTCAGCTGAGTCTCAAGTAAAGGAAACATCTGAACCAGAATCTCAAGTAAAGGAAACATCTGGACAAGAATCCCCAGTAGAGACAACATCTGGACCAGAATATCCAGTAAAGGCAACATCTGAACCAGAACCTCAAGTAAAGGAAAAATCTGAACCAGAATCTCAAGTAAAGGCAACATCTGTACCGAAATCTCAAGTAAAGGCAACATCTGAACCGAAATCTCAAGTAAAGGCAACATCTAAACAGAAATCTCAAGTAAAGGCAACATCTAAACCAAACTCTCAAGTAAAGGCAACATCTGAACCAAAATCTCAAGTAAAGGCAACATCTGGACCAGAATCTCCAGTAATCGCAAGATCTGGACAAGAATCCCCAGTAAAAGCAACATCTCAACCAGAATATTCAGTAAAGGCAACATCTGAAACAAAATCTCAAGTAAAGGCAACATCTGAATCAGAATCCCAAGTAAAGGCAACATCTGAACCAGAATCCCAAGTAAAGGCAACATCTGAATCTCAATCTCAAGTAAAAACAACATCTGAGCCAGAATCTCAAGTAAAGGAAAAATCTGAACCAGAATCTCAAGTAAAGGCAACATCTGAAGCAAACTCTCAAGTAAAGGCAACATCTGAACCAAAATCTCAAGTAAAGGCAACATCTGGACCAGAATCTCCAGTAATCGCAAGATCTGGACAAGAATCCCCAGTAAAGGCAATATCTTAACCAGAATATTCAGTAAAGGCAACATCTGGGCCATGGATCTAAAGTAAAGGCAACATCTAAACCAGAATCTCTAGTAAAGACAACATCTGAACCAGAATCTCAAGTAGAAGCAACATCTCAACCAGAATCTCCAGTAAAGGCAACATCTGGACCAGCCAAGCCAGCTCTTGACCTGCAGGGTATTGGCTTCAGGTTCATACAGAGACATGCCAACGCCCTTAACTTATATGATTTAAATGTTTTTTTCCTGATGAAGTAGCACTACTACTTTTTGACTGGATCTAACCCAGACTAATTAGTGCAATGTTCACAGTCAGAACTGAAACCTTCATGCAGAAAGGGAATGAAATGCCTTTAATGGCTAAAAATGTCCCCTTTGATGATTGGTCTGATGAGAATATCTTGGTGGAATAATCCAGTTAACTGATTAGATAGGCTTTGGGGACAATGCGTTTTAATTTATATATTACATCTAATCATCCAGAACAGCCCAAGGTAGACCTGTAATAACTAATAATACCGAACTCATCTCTAACATTTGTGTGGGTGAGGGGCATTTAGGGAATAGTGATCATAACATGGTCTCCTTTGAGATTCTGCTGCAGAAACAATTCCATAAGGGAAAAACAACTTTTAGGGGTTAAACACAGAAGAAAAATGGTCTTTAAAATGCTGCTTAATAAATGTACATGTCAGTATATTCCCCTTGTGAGCTAGGACCATCGTAGCAAAGCTATACCTTTGTGGTTTGAAAGAATTGTTGGTGTTGAGGTGGGTAAGAAAAGACCGGCTTTTAAGGCTTTCAAGTAGCTGGGACAGCTGAAACATTTGCCAGGTATAAGGAGGTCAATAAATCATGCAAAAAAAGCTAGCAGACAAGCTAAAATCAATATGGAAAAGGGCATTGTACAGTGGCGGAACTACCGCGGGTGCCGGAGGTGCAGCGGCACCAGAGCCCCGTGCCCCTGCATCCCCAACGGGGCCCGCGTCCCTGAGGCCTCAGGAGCTGAAGAGAACAGCTACAGAGTGACTGTGTGCACGCCGCACCTGCCCTGCGGCCCAGCAGGAAGGAAGTGAGCAGAGAGACCATAGAAGGCCAGAAGGGACATAGCAGGGCTGCTGGCAGCGGTGTGAAGGTTGCCAGCAAAGAAACATGGGGGCGTGTATTTACAATGGTGCATCGGTCTTCTTTTGCGTGGCACATGCTAGCGTCTATTTGCACGAGTGCACATGCGTGCACCCAGCCTGCGACGAAAACATTGACAGTGGCCAAAACGAGTCTGCTGGCATCAGGGAGGTGAGAGGAAACATGGATTGATGCAGGTAGTGTGTGGTGGGCTGCGAATCAGTGGGCGCAAACCCTGAAGTCTTTCCATCACTTCTCAGCTGCTGTGTGTTCTGTGATGTGAGCCACCCTGCTATGGGTTCTGGGGGGTATGTATACGTGGAATTGCCCTGTGCCATCCTACAATGAATTCTGGGGGTATTTATACATAGAATATTGCCTGGGCCATCCTACTATAAATGGAATTGCCCTCTGCCATCCTACTATAAATTCTGGTGGTATTTATACATAGAAGTGCGCCTGTGCCATCATATTATGAATTCTGGGGGTATTTATACATAGAATTGCGCCTGTGCCAGCCTACTATAAATTCTGGGGGTATTTATACATAGAATTGTGCCTGTGCCATCCTACTTTGAATTCTAGGGTTATTTATACATGGAATTGCCCTGTGCCATCCTACTATCAATTCTGGGGGTATTTATACCTAGAATTGCGCCTGTGCCATCCTACTATAAATTTTTGGGTTATTTATATATAGAATTGCGCCTGTGCCATCCTACTATAAATTCTGGGGGTATTTATACATAGAATTGCCCTGTGCCATCCTACTATCAATTCTGGGGGTATTTATACATAGAATTGTGCCTGTGCCATACTACTATCAATTCTGGGGGTATTTATACATGGAATTGCCCTGTGCCATCCTACTATCAATTCTGGGGGTATTTATACATGGAATTGCCCTGTGCCATCCTACTATAAATTCTGGGGGTATTTATAAATGGAATTGCCCTGTGCCATCGTACTATCAATTCTGGGGGTATTTATACATAGAATTGTGCCTGTGCCATCCTACTATCAATTCTGGGGGTATTTATACATGGAATTGTGCCTCTGCCATCTTACTATGAATTCTTGAGGTATTTATACATGGAATTGCACCTGTACCATCTTAATATAAGTTTTGGGGGTATTTATATTTGGAATTGTCATTCTGCTATGAATTATGGGGGTATTTATAAATGAAGTTGCCATTCCACTATGATTCTTAGGGTTATTTATATATGGAATTCTACTGTGCCATCCTACTTTCTAGGTGGGGGTTTACAGAAAATACAAGTTAAAGATCTTATATGATGGAGAACATACATGAACTAGTATTCTGAATAGGTATATATGTATGCGATGAGCAACCATATTGATCATATTAGTGTTAGCTTTACTGGAACAGTTTAACTGCTTCTATGATATTAGGTCAGTAATGCTGTGTTCCAGCCCAATGCATAGGGGTCGCGTGGGGGTAGGGGGGCCCAGTTGTAAATTTATGTACCAGGGCCCTTAGGGGTCTAGTTACACCACTGGCATTGTAAAATGAACTCAAAATTATTTTTTAAATATGTAAACAGTAAAAAAAATTAAACAGGAAGGGGTGGGATCATTGCTGTCAGAGGGGCGTCAATTGATTGATGAGAACAGAGATAAAGCAGAAATTCTGAACTGTTATTTTTCATCGGTCTACATAAATTAGGAACCAAGTTATGAAGGTTTCCTTCTAAATAGTACCAATTCTAGTAATACAAGGGGAAATTCCTAGAGACTAGAACATGTAAAGGTTGCAGGGCCTTCCACAGCCCAGTTATTAGCAGGTAATGGAGGGACATGACTGGCATTTCTCCTTGGAGTCGTCACTCAGTTGTGGCTCAGTTAATGCTGACAGGGAAATTCTCATCCAGAATTTGAGAAATGAGAGTGATTGTCCCTCTGACTATGATGCAGCTGTTTCACTTCACTTGTCAACATTTCCCTCAGCCTCCCATTCCCAAAGATTCCGAGTGCTGCTGACGAGTGCTTATTTGTACCCTGGGTACCCCTGGAACTATAGCAGGGTGACTGTTACCCCAATGTTTTTATATATATTTGTTACCTTGCTATAAGCTAAGAGGGCTCTCAATAAAAGATGGTCTCCTAAGTATGACAACTATTGTCCTAAAAATTTTAATTTATGTACAAATAGCAGATGCCAAGGAGACTTAATTTCCAGATATATATATATATATATAAACCCATTAACTTTTTTAGATTTACCAGTTTTGTTCTATGGAAATAAATTAATTTGTCAGGCTGTACCTGCTGTTTAAACAAGGAACAATGGTAGATAAACTACAAATACTTCTAGAATAGAGGAGTGCAGGCAAGGAGCAAAGTCTTCTGTTCACAGTCAGATAGTGTTACTTGCACAGCCAAATTCCACATTCCATTGCTTTTTGGCTTGTTGGATACATTAGTAGCTAAAAACCTGTAGCTGCGACATTCATATCGTCCTGTGGGAGATAATGACAGACTGTTTGATCCATAAAAAATCAAAGGACTAGCAAACATTCTGCAAACCTGGCGCTATGATAGAGCCCAATAGAGGAAGGAGTAACAGTGCGAGGGGGTCATCAGACAGAAACGTATGGGTTATACCAGCTGTGGTAGAGAGGAACTCAAGGGGATCATTTGGATTTTGCTGCATCAGTTAGAATTCATTCCCCATTATCCCGGGGAAATTTACCATGATATTGGATTTCAGAAGAGCATCTGCCTCTCTCAGCAAGTTATCAAACCCCAGTGAGCCCATGTCATTAGCTACAGTAATACTGACTCCCCTCTGTACCAAAGCATATTACTGCTCTATGATATATACTCTACATATGAATGAAACTTAAAGCCAATAGACTTTTATTCTCTTATACTGATAACTGTATTCAATAGAAATAATAAGATCTAAATGTAATTTCTTCTTTCTTGTTCCCCTTTTAACTTCTAAGAAGGTGTTAATCACTCCGCTTGCCACATTGTATTATAATCCCTTAGCAAGAAGCAAGGCCGACAGCTTGTTTGCTCATAGTCTGTACAGAGAGATCCCATAAAACTATGGCAGCATAGGTATTCCCCTGTACTAAGCACAATTCAGCAGGAACAGTCCCCTAAGTTTGCTCATAGTCTGTACAGAGAGATCTCATAAAACTATGGCAGCATAGGTATTCCCCTGTACTAAGCACAATTCAGCAGGAACAGTCCCCTAAGTTTGCTCATAGTCTGTACAGAGAGATCCCATAAAACTATGGCAGCATAGGTATTCCCCTGTACTAAGCACAATTCAGCAGGAACAGTCCCTAAGTTTGCTCATAGTCTGTACAGAGAGATCCCATAAAACTATGGCAGCATAGGTATTCCCTGTACTAAGCACAATTCAGCAGGAACAGTCCCCTAAGTTTGCTCATAGTCTGTACAGAGAGATCCCATAAAACTATGGCAGCATAGGTATTCCCTGTACTAAGCACAATTCAGCAGGAACAGTCCCCTAAGTTTGCTCATAGTCTGTACAGAGAGATCCCATAAAACTATGGCAGCATAGGTATTCCCTGTACTAAGCACAATTCAGCAGGAACAGTCCCTAAGTTTGCTCATAGTCTGTACAGAGAGATCCCATAAAACTATGGCAGCATAGGTATTCCCCTGTACTAAGCACAATTCAGCAGGAACAGTCCCCTAAGTTTGCTCATAGTCTGTACAGAGAGATCTCATAAAACTATGGCAGCATAGGTATTCCCCTGTACTAAGCACAATTCAGCAGGAACAGTCCCCTAAGTTTGCTCATAGTCTGTACAGAGAGATCCCATAAAACTATGGCAGCATAGGTATTCCCTGTACTAAGCAAAATTCAGCAGGAACAGTCCCTAAGTTTGCTCATAGTCTGTACAGAGAGATCCCATAAAACTATGGCAGCATAGGTATTCCCTGTACTAAGCACAATTCAGCAGGAACAGTCCCCTAAGTTTGCTCATAGTCTGTACAGAGAGATCCCATAAAACTATGGCAGCATAGGTATTCCCTGTACTAAGCACAATTCAGCAGGAACAGTCCCTAAGTTTGCTCATAGTCTGTACAGAGAGATCCCATAAAACTATGGCAGCATAGGTATTCCCCTGTACTAAGCACAATTCAGCAGGAACAGTCCCCTAAGTTTGCTCATAGTCTGTACAGAGAGATCCCATAAAACTATGGCAGCATAGGTATCCCCTGTACTAAGCACAATTCAGCAGGAACAGTCCCTAAGTTTGCTCATAGTCTGTACAGAGAGATCCCATAAAACTATGGCAGCATAGGTATCCCCTGTACTAAGCACAATTCAGCAGGAACAGCCCCCTAAGTTTGCTCATAGTCTGTACAGAGAGATCCCATAAAACTATGGCAGCATAGGTCTTATAAAACTATGGCAGCATAGGTATTCCCTGTATTAAGCACAATTCAGCAGGAACAGTCCCCTAAGTTTGCTCATAGTCTGTACAGAGAGATCTCATAAAACTATGGCAGCATAGGTATTCCCCTGTACTAAGCACAATTCAGCAGGAACAGTCCCCTAAGTTTGCTCATAGTCTGTACAGAGAGATCCCATAAAAATATGACAGCATAGGTATCCCCTGTACTAAGCACAATTCAGCAGAAACAGTCCCCTATGTTTTCTCATAAATTTGTATTACTATACTCTCCAGTGTAACCTGGTCTGTTTTATTGGCACATCCACCAACCCTATCTTCCTATCCTTTATCTCACCTTGCAGATCAATTTCTCTATATTTGAGCGAGAAAACTATTAAATAGTCTCCTAAAAATAGCAGCTATAAGGCCCCGAGCAAATGTGTAAAATGGCTTTTTATGTATTATTGATTGCAGCAAAATGCTTGCGTCAGGAGCAGAGGGTGGGGATATTTAATGCAGGGCCTTTGAAGATTTATGTGTTTGAGTTTCGACGGAAAGAACCATTAGCATTTCCAATCTTCACGGCAGCCTCCAGTTCTTCTGCTGGTCTGATACAGGGCACTGTATGTGGTTTCATTGAGCATGAGAAGTTGGCGAGTTCTGCCCCAGCTGCACCCAGTTTTCTGCCATTGGGTTCATGGCCTGGCTGACACTGAGTTGGGTGAATGAGTAGGATTTTGGCACAGCATGAAGCCATTAATTGGGCCAAGTATAGTTGAGATCTTCCATTGGGCAGTCACTACATTCCACCCTGCACCAACAAGTCACCATCAGCAATCAAAGGGAATACCTCTGTGCCAGCCACTTTACGGGCACCAGAAGAAGTCCACTTAACACTGGGTACCTGAATTTTCACAGTTGGAGTAAAAGGTGCCCCATTTCTTCTTTACACATAAAAAGATTGTTTTTGGCTTGTCACTACTGATAAAGACCCATGGATATTGATGGAATAAGGGCCCAATGGGTTTAGAACAAAGAATTCTAATGGACCTACATTTATGACTGATTATGGTCAAGATGGGGTGGAACATAGGGAGAGATCACTATGTGTATAGTAAGTATCCTCCCAGGGGGGAGCAACATCCTACCCTCCCATTAAGCCTCCTGCACTCAAGAGGCAAAACTTGGCCAATGGTATAAAAGGCTCTAGGAAAGTGGTTTGGAACTTCATCTCCATCCAATACATTGTGCTGGGAAACCTGGAGCATAAGGTCCTAGCAAGACGCTTAAAGGGAGGTGAAACCCTTTAGAGAAGTCCAGCAAAGGAACCCCATGATGGCAGCCTCTTAGGAATGATGAGGCAGACAAGGTTTTTTAATGATGAACCAAGGGCACTCGTCTAGGCCAAGACCAAAAACTAAGTAAAGGCTAGAGATAAACAAATTCAGAGATGTAAAAGATTCTTGAGTTTTAACAGACCCCCCCCCCATATGTTACCTTGATTTCCTTGATTTTCCAGGGCCATGTATAGGTATGGGATCCATTATCTGGAAACCCGTTATCCAGAAAGCTCTTAATTACAGAAGGGCTGTCTCCCATAGACTCCATTTTAATCAAATAATCCCAATGTTTAAAAATGATTCCCTTTTTCTGTGTAATAATAAAACAGTGACTTGTACTTGATCCCAACTAAGATATAATTAATCCTTATTGGAGGCAAAACCAGCCTATTGAGTTTATTTAATGTTTATTTGATTTTCTAGTAGACTTAAAGGGATAAGGTCATGGGAAAAATGTATTTATCAAAAAGCATCAGTTAATAGTGCTGAGCCAGAAAAATTCTGCAATGAAATCCTTTTCTCAAAAGAGCAAACTATTTTTTTTTTATTTCAGTTGAAATCTGACATGGGGCAAGACATATTGTCAGTTTCCCAGCTGCCCCCAGTAATGTGACTTGTGCTCTGATAAACTTCAGTCATTCTTTACTGCAAGTTGGAGTGATATCATACCCCCTCCCTTTCCCCCCAGCAGCCCACCAACAGAACAATGGGAAGGTAACCAGATAGCAGCTCCCTAACACAAGATAACAGCTGCCTGGTAGATCTAAGAACAGCACTCAATAGTAAAATCCAGGTCCCACTGAGACACATTCAGTTACATTGAGTAGGAGAAACAACAGCCTGCCAGAAAGCAGTTCCATCCTAAAGTGCTGGCTCTTTCTGAAATCACATGACCAGGCAAAATGAGCTGAGATGCACCTACACACCAATTTTACAACTAAATACACTTGCTGGTTCAAGAATGACATTTTATATTGTAGAGTGAATTATTTGCAGTGTAAACAGTGTCATTTAAAAATAAAAATAAAAATCCATAAAAATCATAACAGAATCCCTTTAAGGTATGAAGATCCAAATTATGGAAAGATTTGTTATCCGAAAACCCCAGCTAAACTTAACGGTCATGTGCCTTTAAAGGATTTTTATTATTATAATAAATCCTCAACCATTCGGCATTGCTTTAAGAATGAATTATAGAATCCCATTGATGCAGGGATATAAAACTATATATAAATTGTTTAGAGAAGATAAAGACAAACTGTAAGTTACTTACAAAAGAAGCCGCATTAGCAGAGCTGAACTGAAATGCTAATCACTTGTATGTCTGCAACGGGACGTAACCAAGTCACTCGGGAGAAGTATCTCCTAACCAAATCTACATGGAAATTCAATGAATTATTACTAAGGCAGGATCAGATTTTGCAGCCGTGTTTATTTAAAACCTTCAAAAGAATCATCAGCGCCTGGGGGGGGGGGAAGGATATGAAACAATAACATTGTTAGGAACAAAAGCTGTCGAGTTTGCTTTGTGAGGCAAATGATTTATTTATTCTGAAATCTGACAGTTCTACACTCAGTAGGATTCCGCTTTTCATCTTACCATAGTCATAGTCATGTGGGTGCAGCCTCATCTTAATGATGGAAATGTACCAAGCCCCCCACCGACAACCTACTCATAGGCGCAAATTCACTAAGCGCCGAACGCTAGCGTTAATTCGCTAGCGTTTGGCATTTTTCATTACTGCGCAAATTCACTAACGAACGCTGGCGTATTTTCGCTAGTGTTACTTCGCACCCTTACGCCAGGCGAATTTTCGCTAGCGACGTATCTAAGCAAATTCACTAACGCGTGCAGTGTACTGAACGCTACCTTTTACGCTAGACTTCCTTCGTCACCTCAGACCTGGCGAAGCGCAATAGAGTAGATAGGGATTGCTTCAAAAAAGGTCAAAAATTTTTCTAAGTCCCAAAAAACGCTGGCGTGTTTTCTACATGATGGGTGATAGGCTGAAAAAGATTGAAAATATTTTTGGGGCTCCCCTCCTTCCCCCCTACATTTCCTGACTCATGGCAACTTACCTAGACAGTGGGCACATGTGTAGGGCAAAATAAATTTTTTATTTGCTGATTTGAAGGTTTTCTAGGCATTTGTAGTGCTGATACGTGTTCCTCCATTGAAATTTGAATTTCGCGCCGTATGCAAATGAACTGTCGCTAGCGAAACTTCGCATCGCTTGGCGAATTAACGCTAGCACAACTTCGAAAACTTACGCTACCTCTGTGCGCAACTTCGGATTTTAGTGAATTTGCGGAGTGCTGGCGAAAATACGCCTGGCGAAGTGCGGCGAAGTTGCATCTTAGTGAATTTGCCCCATAGTCACCATCTCTCCCTACTCTCTCCCTACTATACCTGCTATCCCACAGTCACACTCCCTTCCCAGAGACTATTATCCACTGTTACTATAGACACCATCTCTCCCTACTATACCTGCTATCCCACAGTCACACTCCCTTCCCAGAGACTATTATCCACTGTTACTATAGGCACCATCTCTCCCTACTATACCTGCTATCCCACAGTCACACTCCCTTCCCAGAGACTATTATCCACTGTTACTATAGGCACCATCTCTCCCTACTATACCTGCTATCCCACAGTCACACACCCTTCCCAGAGACTATTATCCCACTGTTACTATAGGCACCATCTCTCCCTACTATACCTGCTATCCCACAGTCACACTCCCTTCCCAGAGACTATTATCCACTGTTACTATAGGCACCATCTCTCCCTACTATACCTGCTATCTCACAGTCACACTCCCTTCAAAGAGACTATTATCCCACTGTTACGATAGGCACCATCTCTCCCTACTATACCTGCTATCCCACAGTCACACTCCCTTCCCAGAGACTATTATCCACTGTTACTATAGACACATCTCTCCCTACTATACCTGCTATCCCACAGTCACACTCCCTTCCCAGAGACTATTATCCCACTGTTACGATAGGCACCATCTCTCCCTACTATACCTGCTATCCCACAGTCACACACCCTTCAAAGAGACTATTATCCCACTGTTACGATAGGCACCATCTCTCCCTACTATACCTGCTATCCCACAGCCACACTCCCTTCCCAGAGACTATTATCCACTGTTACTATAGACACATCTCTCCCTACTATACCTGCTATCCCACAGTCACACTCCCTTCCCAGAGACTATTATCCACTGTTACTATAGGCACCATCTCTCCCTACTATACCTGCTATCCCACAGTCACACTCCCTTCCCAGAGACTATTATGTTCCACAATCCCATATACCTGCTTCAGCCTAATGACCCCCATTAAGAAGAAAATAATAACATTTGGCTGCTTTTCCTATTAATCAAAATCTGTTGGATAAATCAGATGCTATTATGACTGGAAAATCTACTGGAAAATCTATTGGCCAGGGAAACAATGAATGGCTGCCGATGAAGGAGAGGAGTTGAGCTCAGCAATACATATTCACGGAGGCTAAATATACATCGTCTCAGCAAGTTTCTATTCTCTGCCGACTCTACACATGAAGTGGCTGTTAGATTGGAAGCACACGGGCCAATTCCCACTTTCAGCAAAGCCTTTAGCAGAAATAACAGGGAGCATCACCGGTTATAATTTATTCCTATATAATAAAGTATAACCCACGACAAAAACATTTTCCTTTGTCAAGCTGCTTTTCTATAGATCTAGCATTCATTATACATTGGCTTTCACTTCTCCTGAGCCAGCTCACTGTGACTGCACCTAGGAATGCAACTGTCACATAACCTGATACATTACTATACAATAGCTTATTAACTGGCAAGCAGGAGAAGAAACACTTTCATACTGACACGAAAAACAAATTTGATAATTGACCCACTAGAGCAGTGCTTGTCAAACCTATTTCAGTTCAAGCCCTCCTTGCAGGTCTAACATCAGCTCATGAAAGGAATATAGATATAGGAAAATATCCACCTATCCGTCATTCAGCCATAGTTCCACAAATATTTAGAAAAGCAAATAAATATACAGGTATGGGATCTGTTATCCAGGATGCTCTGGACCTGGGGGAATCCAAATAATGGGTCTTTATGTAATTTGGATCTCCATACCTTAAGTCTACTAAACACAATTCAAATATTAAATAAACCCATTTTGCCTCCAATAAAGATTAATTATATCTTAGTTGGGATCAAGTTAGGACCTATTGTTTTATTATTACAGAGAAAAAGGAAATCTATTTTAAAAATTTGGATTATTTGGATAAAATTGAATCTACAGGAGATGTTTTTTCCGTAATTTGAGGCTCTCTGGATAACAGGATAACCTGTACAGGTATGGGATTGGTTATCCAGGATGCTTAAGACCTTGTGGATTCCAGATAATGGGGTCTTTATGTAATTTGGATCTCCATACCTAAAGGCATGTAATCTTGAAATAAACCCAATAGGCTGATTTTGCTTCATATAAGGATTAATTATATCTTAGTTGGGATCAAGTACAGGGCAATGTTTTATTATTACAGAAAAAAAGGAAATCATTCTTAAAAATTTGGATTATTTTAATAAAATGGAGTCTATGGGAGCCGAATGGTTTTAAAAAACCGCCTAATGGTTTTAAAAAATAGTGGTGAGCACAACTTTCCCTTGTATGTTATAGTTATACAGGAGCAGTGACCAGCTCCATGTTGTAGCTCCCACCCTTCCCAGCTATAGTCAGGTGATCCCACTGGTGTCTAATAAAAGGGCAGCCAAGTATGGGGGTTTTACTTTGAAAGCAGCAAGTAAGTTGCAGGTAAAACTTAGTCCCTTTGTAAAATGTATAATTAAGCAATTGAATTCTTAATGAATCAGATGAAAATTAAGCGTAGGACTGGCCAGATATGGGATGACTGTGACGTAGTTGTTCAGCTTAAATATATTGCAATATATGGACAAACAATCCCTGTGTTGTTTAAAGGGTAAGGCATTTTTCAGTAGCAGTATGCACAAAATGTCGCTGTCTTAAATATATTGATAATGGGTTGAGTGCAGAGGACCTCTTGTAGTTGTCTATGGGAGCCGGCCTTTCCGTAATTCAGAGCTTTCTGGATACACAAATAACAGATCCCCATACCGGTACACCCCAAATCTCACCCTAACTGACCTTAAAAGTGGAGTTTCAGATGTATCTAAGAGAACTACTAGGCATACTCCCCAATATTCACTCTAACTGGCCTTCAGACCTTCAGCCCCCCCTGCTTCAAATTCCTTGTTTTCAGTCCAGAATCCCTCTAGCAGGCCCCAAAGTTGACCAGGGCCCATATTAGCTCATACATAGTTACTAACATATAAAAGTATTGGTTTATCTGTCATTCAACCATAGTTCCAAGAAGATCTAGCACATAAGAGGTGTTGACCTCCAAGGTGGGCTTCAGTAAATATCTATGATAGAATTGTACCTAAACTTTTTCTTAATTGGCTTTTAGCCTAGGCTCCCAACCAAGGCTCTATGTCCCCCTGGAGAGAGGGGGTAGGTCCGCACTTGTTATAGCCCTGAGCAAGATTTCTGATGATAATAGCTGGGGTTCCTACCTGAAATCACACAAGGAGATAAGTAGCAGCTATTTGTAGCTGGCTATAAAGCTTTAATTTTGTAAATGGAAAGTAGGCTTTTATTGTTCCCCAAGAAACAACAAAGACTATGTCTAAGCTGAAAGTAGCTCCCACTAATCTCCCTGTGTGGCACTTGCTTCAGTATTACTGCAGAATTGTGAAGCCATAAATAGATTAAGTAGTTGAGTAATTGAGATAATAAAGCTTGGAATGCAAAATGAAACCACATCATTCTTCAAATATGTAATTTTATGAAAACAGTATGTTATTACTAAAAGTAGACAGAAGGGCTTAATATGAAGCAAATATTTTTACAGTGGAAACTTGAGGATGAAAGTAGCCTTGGACGTTTCTTCTTGTTCCATTGCCCTCCTCATGTAAAAGTTTTAATACCAAAGACTAGACTTAAAACTCTTCACCAATGGTCTTGAATACCCTAATCTCGAAAGTTGTATGTTCCCCAGGTAAAGATGGCAAAGTCTATCCTTTATTCTGCAAAGATAACAAAGAACTGATTGACTGGCAACTGCACTTGTGCATTGCAGCATCTACAATTGTCAATGAGCCCAGGCCTGGATTTTTAGGATGGCCACAGAGGCCTGGGTCTAAGACAACGTTTTAGAGGTCTACTGCTAGTGATAGAAAGGAGAAAGGAGCCACACTCACAGGCAGGAGATTTCCCAGTTGTTTGGGGGAGTTGATGGAGAAGGGGGCCACAGGCAGAGGGGATGAAGAGAACCATGTGCAGGGGGTGAAGAATGGTGGTCAGGAGCAAGGGTTGAAGGGGAGGTTCTTCTTTGGTTTAGGAGTGGATCTTTTACAGTTCCAACCCTGAATAAGCCCAGATTCATCATGTTTCCATCATCTAGTAAGTAGAATGGCCATTCGTCAAGTGTCCGATAATTATTTATTAAGGTGATGGACCCACATTCCTCATGAGACATGTAATGATTTAGCCATAAGGGTGTATCAATAAGCTTAGACACCACTACAACCATATAGTGGTTTTTTACAGTGAGAGCTGTGAAGATGTGGAATTGTCTACCTGAATCAGGGGTACAGGCTGATACATTAGATAGGTACAAGGAAGGGTCAGATGCTTTATTCACCAGTAGCTCCTCCCAGCAGACAGGAGGGAGCCAATGAGATTAGAGGAGGGAAAGGGGTGTTACAGGGAGAGCTGGGAAGTGAATCAGGGGTACAGGCTGATACATTAGATAGGTACAAGGAAGGGTCAGATGCTTTATTCACCAGTAGCTCCTCCCAGCAGACAGGAGGGAGCCAATGAGATTAGAGGAGGGAAAGGGGTGTTACAGGGAGAGCTGGGAAGTGAATCAGGGGTACAGACTGATACATTAGATAGGTATAAGGAAGGGTCGGATGCTTTATTCACCAGTAGCTCCTCCCAGCAGACAGGAGGAAGCCAATGAGATTAGAGGAGGGAAAGGGGTGTTACAGGGAGAGCTGGGAAGTGAATCAGGGGTACAGACTGATACATTAGATAGGTACAAGGAAGGGTCGGATGCTTTATTCACCAGTAGCTCCTCCCAGCAGACAGGAGGGAGCCAATGAGATTAGAGGAGGGAAAGGGGTGTTACAGGGAGAGCTGGGAAGTGAATCAGTGGTACAGGCTGATACATTAGATAGGTATAAGGAAGGGTCGGATGCTTTATTCACCAGTTGCTCCTCCCAGCAGACAGGAGGAAGCCAATGAGATTAGAGGAGGGAAAGGGGTGTTACAGGGAGAGCTGGGAAGTGAATCAGGGGTACAGGCTGATACATTAGATAGGTATAAGAAGGGGTTGGATGGCTTTTTAGCAAGTGAGGGAATACAGGGTTATGGGAAATAGCTCATAGTCCAAGTTGATCCAGGGACTAGTCCGATTGCCATTTTGGAGTCAGGAAGGAATTTTTCCCCCTCTGAGGCAAATTGGAGAGGCTTCAGATGGGTTTTTTTTGCCTTCCTCTGGATCAACTGGCAGATAGGTAGTTAATAAAAAAAAAAAAAAAAAGGTTGAACTAGATGGACATGTGTCTTTTTTCAACCTTACTTACTATGTTACTATGTAACCAATATTTCCTAAATGTATCCACAGCCTCATTAACATCCCCAATAATTATAGAATTCCATGGCCATTGTATTAATTGCTCTTATTGCACAGAACTCCGTACTAAAGGGGAGGTTCGCCATTATTTTAACTTATAGCATGTTAAAGAATGGCTAATTCTAAGCAACTTTTCAATTGGCCTTCATTTTTTATAGTTTTTAATTATTTGCCTTCTTCTTCTAACTTTTTCCAACTTTCCAGTCACTGACCCCATCTAAATAACAAATGTTCTGTAAGGCTACAAATTTATTGTTATTGCTTCTTTTTATTTATTTTTTTATTACTCACATTTCTATTCAGGCCTGTCCTATTTCTATTACAGTCACTTATTCAAATCAAGGCATGGTTGCTAGGGGAATTTGGACCCTAGCAACCAAATTGCTGCCATTACAAACTGTAGAGCTGCTGAATAAAAAGCTAAATAACTCAAAAACCACAAAGAATAAAATAGAACATCACTCTCTACATTATAAACCACCAGTGGGTGTACACTGGCCAGAGCTTCTCTCATTATCTTGGCATCACATTGTTCAGTACACAGACATATTCAATCGCTCAACTCAATGTTAACAGAGAAACGTTTTATATTCATCCTCCTGTTTTATTCATCTAATGTCACACACTTGAGCTCCTGCAATCAAAGACTTCTCTTTACAACAAGGAACAGATTCTTCCTTGAAGCAAAACCACCGCACATCCCGGCACAGACACATCGCCCCATTTTCATTCCCACATCATTTTAATTGGCAGATGCTGCGGAGACTTATCACCTGTCAAAGCAACTGCTGGTTTTTTTTTTTTATAGGTTTCTGTGTGGGGTTCATTAGTTGGAGAAACCTTCCAAACATACATACAGAGCTGACAGCAGTTTCCCCTGGGAGGCGAAATATAGGCTTTGGGGGGGGGTATCTGCACAATATGAAGATGAATTGATTCTATTAGACATGCCATGTGCAGTGCTGGAATGACACCGGGTACAAGATAGAAATAATAAACCATCCACAATAGACACAATGACAGCAGCTAGATTGTGCTGGGTAGGGAATATATAGAAATGAAAACCATTCATCAGGCTCAATTCCAGATATTATATGTGGGCTAACTACTGCCAGCAGCCACATGACTGACAGCTGGAGCCCATTTCCAGTTGGGAAAGTCAATAACAAGGGCTCTAAGTGATCATATGGGCTTGAGCTACAATTTTGGAAACCAAGTTAAGATTGTGTATTGTGTGCCCTTTAAAGGGGTTGCTTACCTTTATATGAACCTATAGGGGCAGATTTACCAAAGGGCGAAGCGTCAATTGCCGCAGGGACATAACCAATTTACGAACGGGCGCAGTCGACTATTATCTAGCGAAAGCGATAGGCGCTAGTGGTCATTCACACTCTATCGCCAGGTGACAATTCCATCTGGCGAATGGACGTTACTCCACAAATTCACTAAAGTGCGGATTTGACTGAACGTTACCTCTTTCGCCAGAGTTGCCTTCGCCACCTCAGACCAGGCAAAGTGCATTGAAGTAGCTAGATCTTCCTTAAAGGGCATGTAAAGTCCAAAATAGAATAAGGCTAGAAATGCTGTATTTTGTACACTAAATATAAACATGAACTTACTGCACCACAAGCCTAATCAAACAAATGATTTATGCTTTCAAAGTTGGCCACAGGGGGTCACCATCTTGTAACTTTGTTATACATCTTTGCAAGACTAAGACTGTGCACATGCTCAGTGTGGTCTGGGCTGCTTAGGGATCGTCATAAACCAAGCTGCTTGAGTTCTGCATGGCTGGGAAGTAAGGCGGGGGCTCCCCCTGCTGTACATAAGTATGATTGTTTCCCTTCTCAGCAGTTAGGGACTGTCTGACAATTCCTATCCACAGCTGTAAATGAAGTGGGAATTTCACTGCATACAGTCAGGTTTCTTATAAAAACGGTACACATTTTTTAATTAGAGTATATTGGAGATAGATTTCTTTTTCATTAAAGAAAGTAAAAATGGGATTTTATTTTTTTGCCTTTACATGCCCTTTAAATTTATTGTCACTTACATTATATTCTGTAAGGCAAAAATGCATCCAAAAAAAACACGGACGACTTTTTCCTTTTTTCAGCCCGATTGCCTGCAAAAGACCTAACAAACTTTTTTGGTTAACTGGTTTTCCCCAGACATTTGCGAACATATGGAACATTAATTTTACAGTGGCCACACGTATAGGACATTAGAATAATTGTCTTTATTAAGGTTCACATGTGTTTTAAAAAGTGTAATTTGTAAGTATATGCACCAACATTGACCTGATCACAAGATCCCTAGTGAAGTTTCGCTCGGCAGAAATGAACACTAGAACATCTTCACAATCACTATCAAATGCTCGCATTGCCGAATTAACGCGAGGAAAAAGTTGTCAGCGTTCAGCGCCCACGACGAAACTCTGCATTTGAGTGAGTCTCAGCGAATTTTCGTCTGACGAAAGTGGGTGCGAAGTGAACGCCGGCGAATCTGCCCCTTAGTATGATGTAGAGAGTAATAATCTGAGACAATTTGCAATCGGTTTTCTTTGTTAATTATTTGTGGTTTTTGACTTATTTAGCTTTTTATTTCAGCAATCTGGTTGCTAGAGTTCAAATTCCCCTAGCAACCATGCATTGATGTGAATAAGAGACTGGAATATGAATAGGAGAGGCCTGAATAGAAAGAGGAGTAATAAAAAGTACCGATGACAATACATTTGTAGCCTTACAGAGCATTTGTTTTTTAGATGGGGTCATTGACCCCCATTTGAAAGCTGGAAAGAGTCAGCAGAAGGAAAATAATTCAAAAACTATAAAAAAATGAAGACCAAATGAAAAGTTGCTTAGAATTAGCCATTCTACAACAACATACTAAAAGTTAACTGAAAGGTGAAGGACAGCACAGTTGTACCTGGTTAGCAATCTCAAAGGTTATGTGTCTGTGCTGCAAACTCTGATTGGTTGACTTCACTAACCCAAGACTATGCTGGGAGCTGATAAACAAATATACAATTTAAATACCTCCTGTAAATGTATCTGTGCTTTCCAGCTCTCTGGCCCAAAGCCTAATCTCCCATCTACACTTTGCTAAACGAAACGGGCCCATGCCTTTCTACAGAATAAACCTCAAAGCCTTCTCAGGGTGTAACTGCCATCTTTTATTATGACAGCTTGAAGTGGGAATGCTTTCTGGCTAATTGCTTCACTAGGCAGATCTCATACAAAGAGAGTGAGAGAGGGAGGAAAGTGAGACCGTGAGAGAGAAGAAGAGAAATCAGAATTATTCATTCCTCTAGTGATGCTTCTACAGAAAAAAATTAGAAGCAATAATGCTCCTATAAAAGAATCAATACAGCAGCATAATTCAACATGGCTGATAGCCAAAGGTTAATAAATATAATTAAGTAGCAATGAAATATCAGCCACCCTGATGGTGATGACCAGATAATACTTGCAAAGAGTCTCTAGTATACATTATTATTAACATGTATTTATATAGACATTGTAGTGTAGTATATAGTGATTTAATAAATGTAAAACAACAAAGACACACACTTTGGCCCTTCGTTGTCCAAGTCTTCCGTGACTTTTTGCTCCATCTTCCCTTCAATTTATTGTCAATGTCTATAGTATATCTTATAATGCTTAATTTGTACCAAAACTGACCAATCCCACACCCAGCGTCCTGTGGAACATCCCAAAGGCAGGACCTGAGCACAAACACATGAAAATGGTTCACCATAACTGGATCAAGACTCAAGAGACTTTATCACCCAAAGCAAGGGTGCCAATCTACTATTGGGAAAGTGGGTTATTGTTCAACACTAGACCGATGTCCCCAAAGCAGAATTTTACTGGGGCTTTCCTTGCCCTTAATTCTTCCATTGGTCGTCTAGCTTCCGCTGATTAGAGACTGTTCCAAAATCCCAAAACTGAAACAATTCAATTTCTTGCTGAGGCTTACCCATTAGTGTGCAAATAATAAAGTGTTCCTTTTGGAAGGGAGCCATTTTAGAGATCTGCTTATCGTTCTTCTCCGTTCTTTTTCTTACAAAGACTTCAGCACAGGATATCCTTTGATTATTATTGGTTGGATGCTTCCCTGTATCTCACTGAGATCAAAGAGGTCTAGGGATGCCCGCAAAGCAATGAACTTGGAACAAACGACCTCCTGCTGGGAGGCTTCCTTTGCACATGGAGTCCCTACTTCTTGGGTCTAAAATTCGTTGACCTTCACAACACTCAATGAAGCCAACAATTTCAGCAACTATTCCATCCATTTAGAGCAGAGTTCCCGAATTTTTTTTTTTTACCCTTGAGCCACATTCAATTGGAAAAAGAGTTTGGGAGAAACACAACCATGAAAAAGTCTCTAGGGGTGCCAAATAAGGGCTGTGATTGGCTATTTGGTGATTGGTGAGACCTGAGATTATGGTTGGAGGACCAGCGTTTCACTTGATCCTACTACCAAATACATCCGACACATATATAGACTGTGCTTACTCATTTTAGTTTGACACTACGGTTCGGGCCGCAACTGAGTTTTTGGGTCACTGCATCTGCCTCAAGATGAAACCAAACAATTATTTTTAACATGGCTTTGGCCAACCATTAACCATATGCAATGACAGTTTGTTCTGGTTAATTACACAGGTAAAAATAATCAAAAGGAGCCAGTATCAGCTGACGTAGCACAGAACACTGCAGAGGAGTCAGAAGTGCTGTGTAAGATGTTAAATACCTTGCAATGCAATACATAATAGCCCCTGTATTCTCAGAGGTGTTGGCCGACATGTGCTAATCAATTGCTTTTAAAGAGAAGTCAATAGTACTCAAGCTTTCAGCATGGAGCCTACATTTGGCATTGAACTCTTTCACCGAGATGAGAAAAAGGCTAACGATCCAAGTGCTAATGTATCTAGATTTTTTTTATGTAGCTTTATATATATATAATATATATAATATATATATATATATATATATATATATATATATATATATATATATATATATATATATATATATATATATATATATATGAAGCAGTAAACCTTTACATTTACAAGAAAAGCCCTGAGAGGTCTCCAGGGACCCCAGTTGCTAACCTGTAACCACTGGCATGCCCCCCTCTTCTTTAAACCCTACTAGCCCTAGTAATTTCCATATTGTCTGTTGTTCCTGGTTCCTTGCAGAACAGTGCATGCACAGAGTACAAGAAGCTCCTATAAACCACTGAGACTGCAGGCAAGATGGTGCACCTGCTCCTCTAAACTACCAGGACCAGCAAGACTTTACCTTTATTATAAAGTTTTGTAGAAATGTATAAATGGCATTTGATCTCCTGGGTCTGAGGTGGATCAGAGCGAGGTTGTGGTCAAATATATTATGAATCTGCCGAGGAGTGGGATGACCAGGAGACCTCAGAGAAGGTCCATTTCCCCCATTACATCTCTCCTCTTGTGACTCCTTATCTGCTTGGTAAAGTCTGCCTTGACTTAACTTGCATTTTCTCCTATTTACAATACTTGCTATAATAAATTATACACTTAATTACAATTATAAGAGGTCAGTCATTAACATAGACAATGTTTGCCTTTCCCCATGAACACACCAGGAGTTAAACATTAGTAGCTGAGGGTTGTGCACCACTCATATAAAGTGTTTCTGTGGGAACCTTTATGAGAGAGAGAACTAATCCCACAGACATGCCTTTGCCTTCTGCATAATATTCATAATAATCAGTCAGGGAATTAACTCTGGCGCAAATACCCAGATGAGAGAGGCACTAACAGATGGCATGGGATATATTTCAGCATGAACGGAAGCAAGAAAAAAAAAGGCAAAGTGAACCCTTTGCAACAGAATCTTAAGGGGATTTATGCTTATTCCCATTAAATCTGCCTTACATTTCTGCAGAGCATGAAGGTCATCCCAACCGCAATCCCAACAATACCTATAAGCCTCACTGCTGAGCTGAACTACACCACCTCAGATAGGATTTTTGGCTTTACAATCATCCCATTGGAAAGCACAGGTTTAGAACTGTATGTGGGAAATTAAAATTGGTCACTTTTTAGCACAGGCTACTTCTCAGATAGAAGCCAGGCTTGATTGCGGTCATTCCTAAACATCCCTATATAAATTCAACCTTACAATGAGAGTTAAGAAGTCACCACAAAGTTTCTACAAGTACATTATGCCACGGGCAAAGGAAATTTAAGGAGAGACTGGAAACAAAAACAGCGGTATGAATTTGGTTTGGGTTACCAAGCAATGTTGAAGGCTCTGGAATTCAATCAAACCACAGGGAGACATCATCTCAAAAATAAAAAGACTTGGAACAGTTGTGAAACTTCCTATGAGTAAAGGGCTCAATAAATTACTACAATGGTGCAGGAAGCCACAAAACATCCAAGAAGAACATCTTAAGAACTGTTGGCCTTCACCAATGGCTTAGTCTGAAATCATGAAGGTTGACCTTAACAGAGGCTACAGCCAGTGTTCATGACTTCAGCATAAGGAAGAGAACAGGATCCATGGGAGAGTAGCACCCCAACAGCTTTGCGTTAATGATCTATGGGCTTATGAGTCAATATTTGAACTCCAGTCCAACATAAAGCAAACACACAATTCCACAGTACCAAAAGTAAAACATGGTGGGGGTATTGTGATGGTGTGGTGCTGCTTTACTCAGAACATTCCTGCAGGAATCCTGCACTATACCACAACATATTTTTTTAGAGAAGAATGTCTTTTCAATTGTCCATGAGCCTTAGCAGAAGTGCAATAGGGTTATGTAGCAAGAAGCAAGTAGAGAAACAACACCTAGTGAGAGTCTATACATGAGCTCAACGGAGACATTATGGTAGGAACTGAAACTTGCAGTTCATGCACAAAAACCAAGCAGTGGGTCCAAATTTAAGAATTTTTAAGAAAATCCAAAGTGAAGCCCTATCACCCAGTTTCCACATCCGCTTTAGTAGGGCAGGGAGACGCTGCAATTCAGGGAGATTAGTCGCCCAGTGACAAATCTCTTCTTCGGGCAACTAATCTCCCTGAACTGCCTTCCCCTACCTTCCTGCCAACTAGAATGAAAATCGCCAACGGGATGGCACTTGGAGCAATTCGTTTGCCAAAGTTGCCTCACGAGGAAACTCCGGGATACTTCGGAAAACGGAGCTCTCCGAGTACCATCCCGCCGGCGATTTACATTCGAGCCTGCGGGAAGGCAGTTCGAGGAGATTACTCGCCCCCAAGAAGAGGAGATTTGTCGCCGGGCTGCTAATCTCCCCGAATTGCAGTGTGTCTCTCAATGGTGCCCCAGTTTTCATGCTAAGAGATAAATCACAGAAATGTTCCCGTGGCTAGCCTTGTACATGTCCTGCCTTCTAACATCTGTCAGCTCCATCCTGCGCTCCAGCTATTACTGATGACTCAATGACTTTCGATTTTGCCAACTCATGGAACTGATGAACATAACAGGGAAAGGAAGTCATTCCCCGGCTCCTGTAGCTCCTGTCTCGCTTTGCACACAGGGAAAAGCACAAAGAACAAGGGAGCAACAAACAGGATGTTTTGCAGAATGTTCTCTGGAAGCAAACTGCTCTGGTCAGGGGCATTAATGCTGCCGAGTATCAAATAATATGGGAGACTTGACAAGTCTGCACATCATAGTAATAATGATCATCACCTATGGCTAAAGTTGAAACTGGTGAAATAATTCCAATGTCGCTGTTTAAAGGGATACTGTCATGGGAAAAAAAAAATTTTTTTCAAAATGAATCAGTTAATAGTGCTGCTCCAGCAGAATTCTGCACTGAAATCCATTTCTCAAAAGAGCAAACTGATTTTTTTATATTCAATTTTGAAATCTGACATGGGGCTAGACATATTGTCAATTTCTCAGCTGCCCCAAGTCATGTGACTTGTGCTCTGATAAACTTCAGTCACTCTTTACTGCTAAACTGCAAGTTGGAATGATATCAACCCCCCTCCCTTTTTCCCCCCAGCAGCCAAACAAAAGAACAATGGGAAGGTAACCATATAACAGCTCCCTAACACAAGATAACAGCTGCCTGGTAGATCTAAGAATAACACTCAATAGTAAAAACCCATGTCCCACTGAGACACATTCAGTTACACTGAGAAGGAAAAACAGCAGCCTGCCAGAAAGCATTTCTCTCCTAAAGTGCAGGCACAAGTCACATGACCAGGGGGAGCTGGGAAATTGACAAAATGTCTAGCCCCATGTCAGATTTCAAAACTGAATATAAAAAAATCTGTTTGTTCTTTTGAGAAATGGATTTCAGTGCATAATTCTGCTGGAGTAGCACTATTAACTGATTCATTTTGAAAAAAAAAAAAATATTCCCATGACAGTATCCCTTTAAGAAGGAGAAGGTAGTAAATCAAACTGCCAGTCCACAGATAAGCCACCTATCTATATAATGAACTGCTGCTCATCTCAAAGCCTGTCAAAGGCTGCAGCTTGGGAAAGGGGGGGAGTTTGTGTTGATAAAAAGCTCACTATTTTTATTTAAAACACATACAGGGAAGGTCATTGGGGAAAAACCTATATATTAAACATTTTCCATTGGTTCTTGATAATGGCAAAAAGCAGGGACTGAATCTGTCTGAATTAAAAGAATAGTCGGAAAATTAATCGGTGTTCATGTTGTTTTCTGATGCTTCAAAGTGCCAAAGCATAATCGCCTGCTTCATTCAGATCACTTTCTAGGACTTGAATCATTTTGATGTTTCCTGCACAAAGTAAAATGTGATCTCACTCACACCGGCCGTGATTGTGCAGAAACCAAACAAGAAACCTGAACACAAAGCCCAGTGGACCAGGAACAATAACCATCTCACACTCCATTAATCATCAAATACGGTCGCCTCAATGGGTCTCTGGAAGATCTTTGTCATAAAAACATCTCATTGCCAGGGAAGGGTTAAACCTTGGGCTTTCTGTAATAACAGTTGAGAGAAAAGCTTTGGAGCTTAAAGAAACAAATGGAGCGACGGAATAACACGCACAAAATTTGCGTCGCTCTAGTGACCCACAGGATCCACACAAAAGTTAGCCTTTACGTTTACATAGTTAAATTGGGTTGAAAAAAGACAAAGTCCATCGTTTGCAATCCAAAAATGAATTTCAAAGTGAACAAGAAATTTTAACAATAAAATGGGGGCAGAGTATTTCATTAGCTAATAGTGATGAGTGAATCTGTCAAGTTTCGCAGAAAAATTCGCACAACTGTGAAAAAAATTCGTGAAACGGCAAAATTTCATTAAACGCATTGAAGTCAATGGGCGTCTTTATTTGGGCAAACTTTTATGCGCCAAATGCATTAAAGTCAATGGCCGTTTTTTCTGGTCCAAATTCATTAAAGTCAATGGACATTTTTTATTATGGCGACTTTTTTCTCCAAATGCATTAAAGTCAAAGGGAGTTTTTTTCTTATGGCGAAATTTTTTGTACTAATGCATTCAAATCAATGGGTGTTTTTTAGCTTATAGTGACTTTTTGTCCAAATTCATTAAAGTCAATGGGCTTTTTTATTATGGCGACTTTTTTTTCATCAAATGCATTAAAGTCAATGGGCATTTTTTTCTTATGGCGACTTTTTTGTCCTACTGCATTAAAGTCAATGGGCATTTTTTTCTTATGGCGACTTTTTTGTCCTACTGCATTAAAGTCAATGGGCGTTTGTCTTATGGCGACTTTTTCATCCTAATCCATTAAAGTCAATGGGCTTTTTTATTATGGTGACTTTTTTTTTGTCAAATTCATTAAAGTCAATGGGCGTTTTTCTTATGGCGACTTTTGCATCCTAATGCATTAAAGTCAATGGGCGTTTTTTGGCTGCAAATTTGATAATTTTGCCGTGAATCCATGGCTGGCGAATAAATTCACTCATCACTATTAGCTATAGTAAGAGTGAAGCAGCTTTTGGACATCTCCTACTCAGTGTATAAATGATAAATGGATGTTAGTTACTAAGCAAAGCCGGGGGTTAGGTGTTCAGTTTAGTCAAATCACTTTCGGATGCCTTTGGAAGGCTGTACAATTTGCACCCCTCTACCAGCATCCCCAAAAACCTTTGTTGAGTTCACCTGTAGCAACAGTACAGCTGGCCAGACTCTTGGGTTGGGCTGAACCAGAGAGGTGCCGGCTTTTGTTCTATTGGTGAATTCGGGGAATGGCCATGGGTGCCACTTAAATCCCATAGTCCTCAGCCGACATACTGTACATGCTCTGTATGATTTAGAGTTTGAGGAATTAAAATATAAGGAGAAAGGGTTAATGAGGGATGTAACAAGCATTGAAACCCCGGGAACATCTGTTTTGGGAGTGGGAAACAATTGGAACACCATATAAACATCACAAGGGTGAGCAAATAACCAGAGATAATCCACATCCCCGTGTGACCCCCTCCGCTAAACGAGAAGCAACTCGGCGCTTGGCATGAAGTGAAATGAATAAGAAAACAATGATTTCAAGAGAAAACGTGACTTCTTTTCCAGTAGACAATACCAAGAGGTGATGCTTATGGGTTAAATAATAGCAAGTGAGTTGAAAATGTATTTGTGAATTAATGAAATTAGTCGCTGCTGAAAAGGCATAATTTCCTTAACAAATGGCACCGCATTAGTGAAGTGCGGGTCGGGTTTTTCCAGACCACACCCGCCCCGATATCCGACCTCCCACCACCCGCACCGCTGATGATGTCACAAAAGGGACGGGGCAAGCCGGCAGTGTAAGGTCTCAAATGGGGGTGCAAGGTCGGCCCGAACCTGACCTGTCCATTATGTAAAAGTCTGGGCCCCTGGCAGGACCCCTGCCTGTCACCCTATGATGGGGTCCCTGCATACTGTAACACACATTTACATGCTGCTATTCCAACAGTGCAAAAAAAAAAAAAAAAAAGTGCCAAACTAATGGCGTAATTTAGTAACAGGCACAATGCTTGCCCCATATCTAGTAACCCATACCAACCAGATGTTTTGTTTTAAAAGTAAATGCAGTAAATCAGTACATGTGACTTAGTGGCGTAACTAAGGGCAAGACACAGGGCTTCGAGGAGTTATGGGGAAGCCCCAGAAGTTACACCATTTTACTTGTCGATTTGTCCCTTTGGGTTACTAGAACCAGAACAAGCTCAAGTAACCAACCAATCCGTAAATAGAATCATTCCGGATTCTGCACAAATATCCACAACTTTCAGCTGGTCTCTAAGAAGCTTATTGGATCAGATGTGACCCTTATCCGAGTCACCGGTTAAAGGGGAAGAATATCCTATTTTTTAGCCTTCAAATATTAATACCCTTATGTCTCATTCTTGCAGATCTGAAAATCTGAATTTATCCGAAATATATTACGACCAAATCCACACGGGTTATTTCCCCTTATTTATCAATACATTTTCCTGAAAAATTCCAGTTCGGGTAAAAAATTGTCTGAAAATGTGAACCATATGTATTTTTTAGGATTTTTGCCCGCAAACTTTGAATTATTGCGCGAAACCCAGCGCATATCTTCAGGATTTCTCCCATTGACTTATATACAACCTCGGCAGGTCTGAGATGACAGATTTAGAATTTAAATTTTTTCCATCCTCAGGGTTTAATAAATCCTGAAAAATTTCAGGTTTTTTTTTCCCCACTAAAAATTCTGATTTTATAGTAAAAAAAAAAAAAAAAAAAAAAAAAAACTCAAATTTTACCAGTTTTTGGCATTCGGACGTTAATAAATAACTCCCTTAGGGTAAAGGCACACGGGATGTTTTGTTACTGCAATAAATCTTCGCTATCTGAGGAAACAAATGTTGCAGAATTTCTTACAAATAAATTTCAGGCAACTTCGTTCCAAGGTTTTCCCACCAGCGATTTACATTTTAGCCAGTGGGACGGAGACGAGGGGGAAACAAGGGACACGGTATTAGCCTTAATGTGGTTGTATGTGGCCTACTTTTGGGTTATCTGATCAATAGCTCTGTTCTGTTTAGGACAAGCAGCCTGACCAAGTGATGTGACATAAAGTGAGGATGATCTGCTGCTCTTCTAACTTCCTTATGTGTTCAAACTAGGGATGCACTGAATCCACTATTTGGGATTTGACCAAATCCTTTGTAAAAGAATCAGCCGAATACTGAAATGAATCCTGATTTGCATATGCAAATTAGGGGCGGGAAAGGAAAAGGTGGAAAAAAATATTTTTGCTTCCTTGTCTTGTGACAAAAATGAACAAGATTTCCCTTCCCACCCATAATTTACATATGCAAATTAGGATTCAGTTTGGCCAGGCATTAGGATTCGAACCCTGAATTTGCAGTTAAAAGTATCAGTTTAGAATGACTGATGTCTGACAGCATTGCAACATCATCTGCCAAAACTGCCACCCCCAGGTGCCCAGTCGGAAACTAAGAAGTCACAGTCGACTACTGCCTGGCTTTGGGGAGGCTCCGGTGCCTCCAAGCACCTACACAGTGTTGTAAATACTTCCTCAGGAAGCCCAACTAAATTGTACAATATTTTCTCTTTAGAAACTCATATGTAATGAACATACACACATAATATTGTGCCACTGCCACTGAGAAAAGCAAGTCCTATAATTGACCAGTTACTATCAAGGCAAAGTATTATACAGATACACATCATATGCCTTTAAATGACAATAACCTAGCGCCAATGCAATGAGATACACTGTGACCACTCCCCTCTCACCCACTTCCTAATGTCCAGTTTCTCCCTAACACTCCATTGTGACATCAACTGACCTTTGTGGTGTCATCATGTGACCGCTGGTACCGTTTCCAACGGCAACCATAGATTCCAGTCAGGCACGACAAACATAGCTGCGGCTCATAGTACTGTAGCGGTTGGTGTTTGACCATACTCTCTCCTCCAGCCTTTCAGCAGGCGACCATCAAAACTCCATCAGTGGGTCCTGCAAATGAAAACGCAACACGTTACAACCTGTAGCAATGTATAAAACACAGGGCGCTAGTATTTTAGGGAAGATTACATTTTGCACTACTAGTTATATTGTTGCAGCTCTGGACTCCTCCGTTCCATCTCAGCCAGGACACTATCTGCAAGGAGTGTGCAGGTTCTCCTGTATCCGCATGGGGTTCCTCCGGGTACTCTGGACTCCTCACACACCCCAAATAAATACAGGCACATGATAAAACTGACCCTAGTTTGTGTGACTTTGATATGGATCTTAGATTGAAAGCTCCTTTGGGCAAACATCCACAACTGTAAGTTAATTTAAATGACCCTTACATTGTTTTGGTGTTACTTGCCCTTTACAGTAATGCCCTTTGTTATGTGCCACGCTGCTGCCTCTGATCAAAGCAAGGCTCTCTCCTTCCCAGACACATGATACAGATCTTACAAATTGCTACAGTCTCCGGGGACCCCGGGAAGCAATGTTATTTATAAGGTACAACAGGACAAGGTGAATTGGAGGGTACACACGACTCCCCCCACCACCACCTCAATAGCAAAGGAAACCTTTCTGCTTTAGGCGCCTGCCCCGTAGGATAAAATCAGAGGCGAGGGGCTTGATTACACCTCCTCCCAGAACCAAAACATTCTGCAAAGGTTAATAAAAGATTTAACTTTAACCTAGTCGCATAATCCTCACTGCAATAATAATAATACCGTATATACTCGAGTATAAGCCGAGTTTTTCAGCCCCCAAAATATGCTGAAAAGCGCTACCTCGGCTTACACTCGGGTCAAGCGCAAAAACGGTCGCCGGCGCCCAAGAATAGTCGCCGGCGTCCAAGCATAGTCTCCAAGAATATTCACCGGCGTCCAAAAATAGTCGCCGGCATCCAAAAACAAGACGCTGGCACCTCCAATGGGAGCAGAAACCCTCAATTTTTTGATTGAAACTTACCAGAAGCTGCTGCATTTCTCACCCTCGGCTTATACTCGAGTGAATAAGCTTTCCCAGTTTTTGGAGGTAAAATTAGGTACCTCGGCTTATACTCGGGACGGCTTATACTCGAGTATATACGGTAATAATAATCTTGGCAACCTTTCCCAATGACATAAGAGCAAAGACACCCAGGGCACATATTCATCTGATGGGTAAATAACAAGAGTTAAAGGAGTGGTTCACCTTTAAGTTAACTTTGCGTATCTTATAGAAGATTTCAAGCAGCTTTTTCAATTGGTCTTCATTATTTTATTTTTTTTTTTTTATAGTTTTCGAGTTATTATTATTATTTTACATATGAGCTTTAGAGATGAGAACCTTATGAACAGACAATTCCCCTCATTTAGAATTAAGCAGAATTGATGCAATGAAATTTCAGCCTTGCAATGGACTCCATTGTTCCCAAGCAGGCTGGCAGCTCACCCCATAGCCCATATAAATTAAGTCCAAGAACATTTGCACCATTTATGTTTCTGTAGCCCTGGTAATCTTAAAACACTGTTTGTTACTTAGGGGATATAGGGGGGGGCTTATCCCCATTTTCTGTGTCTCAACTTTACCGGATTGCCGTCTGACAGCCACACCCACAATGGCCCCATTATGTATTATATATCATAATTTGCACCTACTACACGGGAGCAGCTACTTTATATCAAAAATATACTTTGGGGTAGAGGCGTCATGGTATAAGAGGTCTTGGGTAGGGACCCGGAGGGCAGCACAAGGGTGAGTACTTTTGGCACAGAACGGGAAGAGACACACTGCGATTCGGGGACATTAGTCGCCCGCCAACAAATCTCCTCTTCTTTGGGGCAACTAATGTCCCCTAACTGCCTACTGCCGGCTTCAATGGAAATCGCTGGCGGGATGGCACTCTGAACGCTTTGTTTTCCGAAGTCACCCAAAGTTTCCTAGTGAGGCAACTTCGGGCGACTTCGGAAAGCAAAGCTCTCCGAGTACGATCCTGCCAGCGGTAAGGCTGGGGAAGCAGTTCGAGGAGATTATTCGCCGGGCGACTAATCTTCCCGAATCGCAGCGTGTGTCTCTGCCCTTAAAGCTGAAAAGTAGCCAGAGAGATAATGTGTATGGAGAGTTAATAACCCTTTGTAGTATCCGCTCATTCACACAAATGCAGAAATAAACTAGGATTTCCCACAATCCTCCTCTCCCCTTCAATGAAGCGGCGCATTACCATGCAAATTACTGGTATAATTACAGGCCGGGGTCGGGCAGCTGTTCTCACATTTCAATTCACAGCAGCTGCTGAAATACAGCAAAACAAGCCGTTTCCCCATGTGCTCCGGTACTTGGACTCGGCCGAGAGATTCAAACCCATTCAGAGATTGACTGTCACCACTCCAGGAAATAAAGAACGGGGTTTGTTATGGGCACAATGGGAAAAACCAGGAGCAGGTCGTTAGATATGCAAATGAAGCCATCGTTAGCATAAAAAGGCATTCAATTAATTTACATAACTCGTAATTACTCATAGAACTGCAGCTTTACCAATAGAACTGGTACAGGCTGAGTTATCACTCTAGATATCTCTAATTATATAATGTATATCTATACCCTGCTTCTCCTGTGCCTCTATTGAACCCCATTGTTTTATTTCTTGTAGGTGAATCCCAAGGGATCAGTCATTTGACCTTTTCCCATTGTATCCTCCTTGTGATATCATAGTCTTCCTCTCCCCTCTGTACAACTATGGAAAATTCGCTTTCTGTCTTCCCCCTAAAAATTGGCCTATTAATTCCTATCTCTTGTTTTTCTCCTCTTTCATGGAAATGCACAAGTGTAACCTTGTTATGAGCTAAGGGGGCCCAGTCTGAAGGTCAGTTAGGGGGAGATTTGGGGTGAGTGCTTATTTGTACCCTGGGTACCCCTGGAACTATAGCAGGGTGACACCCCAATGTTTCTATATATCTGTAACCTTGTTATAAACTAAGGGGGCCCAGACTGAAGGTCAGTTAGGGGAAGATTTGGGGTGAGTGTTTATTTGTACCCTGGGTACCCCTGGAACTATAGCAGGGGGACTGTTACCCCAATGTTTCTATATATCTGTAACCTTGTTATGAGCTAAGGGGGCCCAGTCTGAAGGTCAGTTAGGGGGAGATTTGGGGTTAATGCTTATTTGTACCCTGGGTACCCCTGGAACTATAGCAGGGT
This sequence comes from Xenopus petersii, assembly GCA_038501925.1. NCBI lineage: Eukaryota > Metazoa > Chordata > Amphibia > Anura > Pipidae > Xenopus > Xenopus petersii. The sequence continues at coordinate 5,725,074 of CM076674.1, read as the reverse complement.
GACACCCCAATGTTTCTATATATCTGTAACCTTGGTATGAGCTAAGGGGGCCCAGTCTGAAGGCCAGTTAGGGGGAGATTTGGGGTGAGTGCTTATTTGTACCCTGGGTACCCCTGGAACTATAGCAGGGTGACACCCCAATGTTTCTATATATCTGTAACCTTGGTATGAGCTAAGTGGACCTGATATTTGAGGTAAGTTCCCGTTTGCTGCCCTAGGTACCCCTGATTGCACACAATCCTGCTTGCACCTTCCCCTTCTGTGCTGACTGTCCAATTTTTAACACATTTGCCATTACATGTAGAGCACAGCACACTCAGTTGCCCTATTGGCTATTGGGCCCCCTTGTGGGCCGATCACCACCCGGTGCAAAGATATGCAGAGGAGATCTCAGCAAGTGTTGAGCTAAATTGTTGCCTTGTGCACCGTATCAGAATAAATCATCTTACACGTCTCATCATGCACATTTTCATGCAATGCAATGGAATACTCCTTGCAATCGGTGACTTGGGGGGGGGGGTAATTTTACAAATTAAATGTGCAAATTGCCAAGAGATCTCTCAGTACGTCGGCCAAGTTCTCCCTGTAGTTAACAAAGCCCCGATCCCTCTGGCTAAACGTTTAATGGATTTCCAAACACAACGAATAAAGAAGAAATGAGCCAATAAATCAATGGCGCTGTCTCCGCAGGACTCATTAAGCCAAGTTCAAAGTGCTCTCATTTCTAATTATAATATTGCACTTGCATCAGCTTGTGAGAGTTTAGCAACGAAAAATGTAACCATCACTCTGCCCCGGGAGTCTTGTCTTTTATATGATCAGTTGCAAAGTAGAGTCTGGAGAAGTTCCCTGGGGGACTACAGGGAGGAGGTCAAGTTGAGCTCAAAGTTAATGGGGCTGTTCACCTTTAATATGATGTAGAGAGTGATATCCCGTGATTCAAAAGGGGGAGGAGTCACATACAGTGATGCATAAAAAGGGGGCGGGGCAAAATACGTGAGGGCCGAAGCCTGAAAAAAAAAGTTCTAAGCGAATTGGGGGCAGGCCAAGGGATTTTTCTTGAGGGTATTACAAATTACAGTACCTTCAATTACATTGCCAGTAAATTTGTAATACCGGCCCCAGCCTTGGCAGGTGTTTTACCGGCCGGGTGGCAACCCTACATTGACCCCATTTGAAAGCTGGAAAGAGTCAGAAGAAGAAGTCAAATAATTCAAAAATTATATATAAAAAAAATACTGAAGACCAAGTGAAAAGTTGATTAGAATTGGTCATTATATAACATACTAAAAAGTGAACCAGCACTTTAATTAGGGTTGAAGCTGAACCCCTCCAAAAGCATGTACAGGTATGGGACCTGTTATTCACTGGGGTTTTCCAGATAACAGATCTTTCCATAATTTGGATCTCCATGCCTTAAGTCTGCTAGAAAATCATGTAAACGTGAATTAAACACAATCGGCTGGTTTTGCCTCCAATAAGGATTAATTATATCTCAGTTGGGATCAAGTACAATGAACATGTATGGGACCTGTTATCCAGAATGCTCAGGACCTGGGGTTTTCCGGATAATGGATCTCTCCATAATTTGGATCTTCACACCTTAAGTCTACTGGAAAATCATGTAAACATTAAATAAACCCAATAGACTGGTTTTGCTTCCAATAAGGATTAATTATATCTTAGTTGGGATCAAGTACAAGCGACTGTTTTATTATTACACAGAAAAAGGAAATCATTTAAAAAATATGGATTATTTGGATAAAATGGAGTCTATGGGAGACGGCCTTTCCTTCAGTTGGAGTTTTCGGGACAATGGGTTTCTGGATAACAGATTCCTTACCTGTATTCTATTTCTAGCATTTGTTATGGGCAGTTAAGGTAAGACAGGAGGGGGTTAATGATTTAGGAAGGAATGACAGGAGCACTTTGTTATTAGTTATAATATATATCTATTCTATTGAGAGGAATAGCACATGGGGAGAGTGCAGGGATGATAGGGCTTGAGGTGCCTCTCCCATGGATCTGTCACCGGCTGATGAGATTATCTCCTCTAGCAGAAAGGGGACCTTGAGTGGCCCGTGACACTGAGCTCAGATAATTATATAATGTTTCAAGGCATCAACAACTCCTCCTCATCTGTAATTCCGAGATGAAACAGGCTGCGTTGAGATGTGTCACTGATAATAACCATCTTCCGTGATGCATATCTCACATAGTTGGGCACGTTCTGCTGCCATTGTGCCCGAATGGAAGGGACTTGGACACCCGCCAGACAAGAGGTCGTTATTGGGATGTCGACAGTAGAGCTAATTACAGGCCAGGGTGACACGGTGACCTTTAGGAACACTAATGGGTATATTTACCAAGGGGCACAGCCTCCATTGCATCTTATTATGCTGAAAATATGTTTTTACAGCAACCCAGCACTTCAGGCTAAAATATATTTATATATATATATATATATATATATATATACACACACACACACACACACACACACACACACATATATTTTAGCCTGAAGTGCTGGGTTGCTGTAAAAACATATTTTCAGCATAATATTATACATTTATATATATATATATATATATATATATATATATATATATATATATATATATATATATATATATATATATATATATATATATATATATATATATATATATATAGATACACACACACACAGGTATGGGACCTGTTATCCAGAATGCTTGGGACCTGGGTATTTCCGGATAATGGAGTTTACCATAATTTGGATCTTCATACCTTAAGTCTACTAGAAAATCATATAAACATTAAATAAAGCCAATAGGCTGGTTTTGCTTCCAATAAGGATTAATTATATCTTAGTTGGGATCAAGTTCAATGAACATGTATGGGACCTGTTATCCAGAATGCTCAGGACCTGGGGTTTTCCGGATAATGGATCTCTCCATAATTTGGATCTTCACACCTTAAGTCTACTGGAAAATCATATAAACATTAAATAAAGCCAATAGGCTGGTTTTGCTTCCAATAAGGATTAATTATATCTTAGTTGGGATCAAGTTCAATGAACATGTATGGGACCTGTTATCCAGAATGCTCAGGACCTGGGGTTTTCCGGATAATGGATCTCTCCATAATTTGGATCTTCACACCTTAAGTCTACTGGAAAATCATATAAACATGAAATAAACCCAATAGGCTGGTTTTGCTTCCAATAAGGATTAATTATATCTTAGTTGGGATCAAGTACAAGCGACTGTTTTATTATTACACAAAAAAAGGAAATTGGTTTTAAAAATTTGGTTAAAAAAATCTGGAGTCTATTGGCGATGGCCTTTCCTTAATTAACGGATAACAGGTCCCATACTTGTATATACAAATTATATACATATATACACACATAAATACACAAACTTATTGCAGTTATCGGATTAAACTAAACTTTCTGCACAATGAAGAAATATAATTTTAAAGGGGTGGTTCACCTTGAAGTTAACTTTTAGTATATCATAGAACAGCCTTTCTCAATTGGTTGTCATTATTTATTTATTTATAGTTTTTTTTTTTTTTTTTAATTATTTGTCATCTTCTTCTAACTTTCAAATGGGGATAACTGACCCCATCTAAAAAAAAGTAATACTGTACTCTGTAAGGCTACAAATGTATTGTTATTACTACTTTTTATTACTTATCTTTCTCCTATTCATATTCCAGTCTCTTATTCAAATCAATGCATGGTTGCTAGGGGCATTTGGACCCTAGCAACAAGATGGCCGATCTTTGAAAACTGGAGAGCTGCTGAATGAAAAGCTTAAAAACCACAAATCAAAAATGTAAGAATGAAATGAACGTCCTACTTAAAGGTAATCAACCCCTTTATGACCACTGAAGAATAAATGTATGCGGCCAAGCATTTCATTTTCTTTCATCATACATCATAATTTTGGGTGGCGTTCCTTTAAAGATCCATTTCACTTGGTGCAAAGTAGTGATGGGAGGGTCTAGATTTTTAGGACCCGCACCCAACATGGCTGCTCCATTTAAAGACTCGCTCTGATGTCACCAAAGGGGCGGGGCAGATGTTAATTTATAAATGGAGGAGCTGGAAGACGTCGGTAACCCCAAGATTTGATGCGGCAGCTGATCTGCACATCACTAGTGCAAAGTAATAATAACATGGTGGATAATGTGCAAGGGTGTAACTATGGGGGCCCAGCACCTACAGCAAATAAAACATTTTCTACCCCCCCCAACACAAATTAATAGGTGACCTGTGATGCAGCCCCACTGCTCCCCCTCTGCACCCTCTATAGTTCTGCCACCGATTGGGCCATATTTTTGCCCCCTGCACATAATAGTAAATGACAATGAAGTTTGCAGCACTGAAAACAGCATCAGGGTGTAACTGCTACGGTGCAAGTCAGTTGCCCTCAAGGAAGCAGTTAGTTTCAGGACTTGCTTGCACCCAATTGCACTGGACTTTGCACCTTATTCAGCAAAACACAAAGTGGCAATCTGGTGTAAAGTGCCAAGTATAGAGGAGTGGGTAGTGACTCCAGCGCCGCTGTCAATAGCATTTGACTGAACAGAAATTTACACTTTGCACTGCACTTTGTGTTAGTGAATGAGCCCTTTTAATTGCATTCCCCCCAGTGCATGTGATGGCGACAGCCATATTAAGGGTAGAACTAAACAAGCACTTTTACCTGCGATAGCATCCGTTCCGCTGCGCTGAGATAAATCGCAGGCGTCCCGTTGGATGCACCGGATCGAAGGTAGGTAATAGGAATGTCGGATGTTGTCGCTGCGTGCATCCAACACATGAAGACACAACATGCAGCGATCGCATACGACAGTTGTGCCGTTTTGGATGCAATCAGCTTGTACATGCGACATTTGTATTACCTACATTCAATTCGGCGCATCCGACGTGACGCCTGCGATTCCGGAACTGATGCCATCGCACATAAAAGCGCTCGTGTGGTTCTACCCTAATTCTATTAGTTTCCTTGTAACTTTAATTGCCCCTGGAATGGAATATAAAAATGGAATATAAAAAGAAACCCCAGGTGACTGTACTAAGGATAACACCGATGTGCACCTCCTATTTGGCGCCATAATGAAGACGTGTAACTAATGATGCTGTGCAGTCACTTAAGGAAGTGCAGTCAATTTAATAAACATGGTGAGTAAACATCGCATTAGTGTGACATTACAGGGCATTAACAAGCGCCAGCTCACGGATCAGAGCCGGGAGATCCAGACAGCTGCTTATTAAAAGTGATATTTAGCAAATGCCAGGGACAGCTGCTGCAGGTGGGGCGGGCACCGAGCGTGGAACCGACGGCTCATTCACTTGAAAAATCAATGTGGGCAGCTTAAAGGGACAGTATGGTCAGTGTCTTGTCCTTGGACCTAATAAAAGCATCTTTTCTGTTGGTCGCTCATGGGCTTATTCTAAAACAATTTAATTGAGCATCTTTGGTTAACTTGGGTTGGAAAAAAACAGTGTCAGCGATAATTGCAAAAGTGTCTAGGGGCAGGCCCGGACTGGCAATCTGTGGGTTCTGGCAAATGCCAGAGGGACTGCTATAAGGTGCCATAGAAAGTCAGTATTTAGTGGGCTGGTGGGGGCTGTTTGGGCCTCTGTGTACCTGAAATGCCAGGGCCTATTTTAATTCTCAGTCCAGACCTGTTAGGGGGAAGGTGGTTTCTGAGAAAACAAATCACAGGGTCCTTGGCTGGATTTGGGCTTAAAAAAAAAAAAAAAGGCAGTGAATATCATACTTAAAAATAATTTTCAAGGTAGACATCCCATTTAAGAGTACAAATGTCAGAGGGCACTGGGGGTTACTGCATGTTTTAGGAGACGGGTGCTCAACACTACTGGAGGGCGAGTATTAAAGGGGAAGTAAAGCTTCCTAAAAAGGATTACTTAGCTCTCCATTGTAAGCATCTCAATCTTAGTTAACAGCAAGATCAGGGTCAGACTTGACACTGGGAACAAATCCATATGAGGAACAGCGACCCAGACACAATCCCTGCCTGGCCTCCACCATTTCTCTCCACTGCCCTCCCTCCCCCAAGGGCGGTGGGAGGTGAACGGATGGGTCGCTGGGGCCCCAGAGGGAGTGTAGGAGCCCACAGGTTGGCAGCCCCGGTGGGCCTTACACACCTCAGTCCGACCCTGAGCAAGATTCATCAATACAAGAATTATATAGTTAAGTTAATATGTTATACAGGGCTACGAACAGTGGTGTAAAGGGGGAAACTGCATTCAGGGGCCCCCATAGCAGAGCCCCCCGGAAAGGTAAGGTGCAACACGTGGATCATGAATGTGGCAAAGCTCATGGTGGAGTCTGGGTGGCTCATGTACACATATTGGCATAATTAGGGCATGGCCAGAGCAGATTAAGGACATGGCCTTGCAGGATCAGGCATTTTTCGGTCATTAGGACCCCATTTTACTTGTTGCTATGGTCCGTTACCCAGGGGGCCCTGCTATGTAAGAAGTATGGGTCTCCCTTAGGCCCCATGTTATTGACATATAGAAATAGTGCCTTTACCATGAAGAAGCAGGATCCATTTGAATCATATGGGTTACTATATTACTATTACAAATATTATATACAGTATATATATACACACAGCACTTACATGACTTTGTTAGTAAGGAAAATAAACAAGCCACGGTCGTATGAAGGGTATTTAAGTGCACAGATCAGTGAGTTTGTTGGGGGCCGGTGGGATTTAGTGTCAGCCACTGAAAATAACACAAGTGCTTATTTGGTTTAATAAAGCGGCGCTGACTGTTATGTACATACCCTGCATTCCATTCATCTTCCTCACAGACCTGTGCACTGTACGTACTTGTAGGTTGAGAGTAGAATTGCACAAGATCAGATGTTGTTATATATTAACAATCACAGGGACAATAGTCTCCTTATTGCACCGACACAGGGAACAGATACAGTTCAGCTCCAAACTCTTTGGATCATCCCAATCACGTCCCAAGGCCCTGGTCCAGCAAATATCTCAATGTGTTTCCTGCATTTAAATAACAATATTACAGCCGGATGTTTTCTACTATATTCTAGGCTTCTCCCAAATACAGGAGACCCCCTAAATGTTATTATATACAGGGTTAGTGCCCTTAGAGTTCTAAGCAATAAGCTCCTCTGCCTCTGTGATGCTGCTTCTGTACTGGGGCATTAGGATATTCAAATACAACCCCCAGGGGATGCCCATAAACTGCTTTACCCTTATAGCAGAGGAACACGAGGTGCACTCCATTCTAGAAGCACTAATTCTGGGGGTTTACTTTCCCTTTAATCTTGCAAACTTAGTTTCTTTTGCAATGTTAACTCTGTTATACCCAAGGAGCACAGACTTGCACCTCAGGGTGCAGCTAAGTGCAACAGGGTAGCTAATACTCATTTTACTCACCCTATCCCTGAAAGAAATCCTCTCATTAAAGGGGTTGTTCACCTTTAACTTAACTGTTAGTATGATGTAGCGAGTGATATTCTGAGACTATCTTGAGTTATTTAGCTTTTTATTCAGCAGCTCTCCAGTTTGCAATTTCAGCCATCTGGTTGCTAGGGTCCAAATTACCCTAGCCAGGGTCGGACTGGGCTGGCGGGGCACCGGGAAAAAACCCGGTGGGCCCTGCAGGCCCAGTCCTGTTGCCTGCGTTGATCCTCTTGCCGCAACAAATACAAGATGCGAGCATGCACTTGTGCACCGGCGGGGGCAGGAGACGCTGGGCCCTACAGTCTGACCCTGGAAGCGCACCATTAAGTGGTTTTTAATTTTGTATCGTTTTCAAATGATTTGCCTTCTTCTGACTCAAACCAATGCCTGGTTGCTAGGGTAAGTTAGAGCCTAGCAACCAGATCAGTGCTGAAATTCAAAACTGGACAGCTGAATAAGATGCTAAAAATTAAAAAAATGAAGACTAGGGATGGGCGAATTTTTTCGCCTCGTCTCGCCGAAAAAATGACACCCATAGACTTGTATGACAGTGTGCGTCAAAAAAAAGACACGCATCAAAACAGTTTCGCCGCGCGACAAAATTTTTTTGACGCCCATAGACTTTAATGGGCGTCTGCGACATTTCGCCGGCGGCAAATTTTTGGCGAAGCGAAACGGGTCAAATTCGCCCATCCCTGATGAAGACCAGTTGCAAATATCTTAATATGGTTTATGTATGAACAAAAAGTTTTCCTTACAAGGGATTCGGTTATGTTTTTGTATTTATGATAATATTTTTATTTAATATTGTTATGCCATTCTAAGTTTTTTTCAAGCTAAAAATGTTAATTTTGATATTTATTTGTGGGCACTATTTTGTATTGGGGCAGAGTGCGGGCCCTTCTGATGGTGGGCCCCAGGCATCCCAGTCCGGCACTGACCCTAGCAACTAGGGATGCACCGAATCCACTATTTTGGATTCGGCCGAACCCCCGAATCCTTCGTGAAAGATTCAGCCGAATACCGAACCCTAATTTGCATATGCAAATTAGGGGTGGGAAGGGGAAACATTTTTTACTTCCTTGTTTTGTGACAAAAAGTCACGCGATTGCCCTCCCCGCCACTAATTTGCATATGCAAATTAGGATTCGGTTCGGCCGGGCAGAAGGATTCGGCCGAATCCGAATCCTGCTGAAAAAGGTCGAATCCTGGCCGAATCCCGAACCGAATCCTGGATTCGGTGCATCCCTACTAGCAATCATACATTTATATGAATAAGAGACAGGAATATGAATAGGAGAGGCCTGAATAGAAAGAGGAGTAATAAAAAGTAACAATAACAATACATTTGTAGCCTTACAGAGCATTTGTTTTTAGATAGGGTCAGTGACCCCCCCCCCCCCCCCATTTGAAAGCTGGAAAGAGTCAGAAGAAAAAGGCAAATAATTCAAAATCTATGAAAAATAAATAATGAAGACCAATTGAAAAGTTGCTTAGAATAAGCCATTCTACAGCCAACCAAACGTTAACTCAAAGATGAACGACTCGCTTTAATACATAGATTGTGCACAAGTCATTAGTTAACATTCTAACACTTCATAGTGAAACAATTTAACACTTCATAGTGAAACAATGTATGAGTGCAGTTTAGTAACACAACAGTGTAACAGATGCCACTTCATCACAAGGAACAGCACGAGCCACAACAAGAGCCTTTTAGCGAGACATGACAGTATGAAGGGCTTATTGTATACACAATATATCTCCCTATCGGGCAAATTTACTAAGGGGCGAAGTGACTAACGCTGGCAATAATTCGCCAGTGTGACGTCATTTCGGTACTTCGCTGATTTCGTCCAAATCCTGGCCGAATTCGAAACCGAATCCTGGATTCGGTGCATCCCTAAAAATTTAGGTTATAATGTTCCAAAAACGGTGGTGTCTTTTCCTTTTTTCAGGGTGATAGGCTACAAAAGAGCATCATTTTTTGGGGGTAACCGGCTTCCCCCCTACATTTCCTAACATATGTCACATAAACTATACACTGGGCTCATGTGTAGGGCAATATAACAACTTTATTTTATTTTATTAAGGTTTCCTGGACTTGTGTAATGTAATGAATTTGCTGCAACATATACGTCCATTCAAATTTAACTTCCCGCCATATGAAAATTAGCCAGCGCTTGCGCAACTGCGCTCTACTTGCCGAATTAACGATAGCGAAATTTCGCCATTGTTCGGCGCCGTGGACGCAACTTCGCATGTTAGTGAATTAGCATTGTCCTGGCGAATTTTCACCTACTGAAATGTTGCGCTGCCTGCAAAGCCGTCGCTGGCGAATTTTCGCTGCTTAGTAAATTTGCCGCTATGTTCGTTTTTACATGGGAGTGTCCAGCTTTCGGTCTTTGGGACGGATAGTTATGGCCCCGCAGCAAATTCCGACTGACAGGGCCGCGTTTTGTTAGGGAGACTTGTTTATTATTACAGCAATGGGCTGTGACACAAAAGAGGGACTTTAATTCCAAACAGAGTTTCCTTTGTTCCAAAGAGCCGTGCCGCTTAAGTACCAGGATATTATGTTCAGTTAATTCTCTGCTCCCGGCAGTCAATGGGAACCTGTGTTAATAGAAGCCCCAGTAATGCTTGGCACCCACTCTTGTTTCTTTAGAGCCACGTTTGTACAGTACCGAAAACACATCCTGATTCTCTGTATCATTCATTAAAGGGCCACTATATCCTTCATTACTGGCCCTATTACATGGGAATATAGACAGAGAGAGGCACAAAGCTTTGATTTCCGCTTTACAAAGCAATGTATCATAGGAAGTAAAATAAAAATACCCTGTTTACCAATAGCCTGTACTGAGAGATAACTTTAAGGCATGGCAGCAAAGGTATTCCCCTGTACTAAGCACAATTCAGCAGGAACAGTCCCTAAGTTTGCTCATAGTCTGTACAGAGAGATCCCATAAAACTATGGTACATAGGTATTCCCCTGTACTAAGCACAATTCAGCAGGAACAGTCCCCTAAGTTTGCTCATAGTCTGTACAGAGAGATCCCATAAAACTATGGTACATAGGTATTCCCCTGTACTAAGCACAATTCAGCAGGAACAGTCCCCTAAGTTTGCTCATAGTCTGTACAGAGATATCCCATAAAACTATGGCAGCATAGGTATTCCCTGTACTAAGCACAATTCAGCAGGAACAGTCCCTAAGTTTGCTCATAGTCTGTACAGAGAGATCCCATAAAACTATGACAGCATAGATATTCCCTGTACTAAGCACAATTCAGCAGGAACAGTCCCCTAAGTTTGCTCATAGTCTGTACAGAGAGATCCCATAAAACTATGACAGTATAGGTATTCCCTGTACTAAGCACAATTCAGCAGGAACAGCCCCCTAAATTTGCTCATAGTCTGTACAGAGAGATCCCATAAAATTATGGCAGCAGACTATACCCCTGTTGCAGGTAGAGTTGCTCATCACAGTGACATCATAGAAGAGAGGTAAGTGATGTCAGGGGGCGGGGCCAAGCACATCAGTGAGTGAGGATTCAGCAGATTTCAGAGCTGCTTTGCCACTCTTTATCCATATTTGGGAAATCTAAATTCTGTACAAGTAGCTTTGAAACGTACAGCCCAGTTTATAATCGAAGTGGCATCCCCTTTTTTTGAGGCATCTGGACCCATGAGTTCTTATCATTGGGGGGGCTACATATCTCTAGTCATGTCACTGCCTCTGATTGGCCAACTGAACTAGTCCTAAATCCTAATTCCACCACTGGAAACAGGTTTCTTCTATGCCCACCCACTTCAATGTTTAGGATAGACAAAGTATTGACATAATGTTTGTCTTTACCTTCAGCTTAGAATACCCATAATCCCCTGGAAGCTGCCTCGCAATGTCGATGCCAATTAAACATAAATTATTAAAACATTAAAATAGGATTAATTCTATTTCCAAGGACAGTCCCATTGGACTCTCTGACCAGCGCTGAAATGCAATGTCCGATGTTCCAACAAGTCTGTATTATCAGCCCCAAGGAAACAATGGCGGAGAGAAGAATTAGGCTGTGCCAGGATCAAGATTAGAGTCGCCCATTCATTTTATCTGACCCAGGTGCCCTGTGTTTCCCTTAGAATTATCCCCAGAGACCAGGAATAAAGATTTGAAAGGCACGACTGTTGTGTAGCGAATTGCACTTCCCCGGCATCATAAAGAAATCTACATTTACATGTCCGTCCCTAATATCTGTTTAACACTAATTAAAAGCATGTCATTGTTCAGCCTCATTGATTATCCAGGATAAGCAGCCATGGTCCATATCATTATACAGCACTCAGTATCCATTCATTCCCACATTGATTCCTCTTCCCAATGGAGATAAAACACTTGGAAATTCCACTCACCAATAAGTTGCCCAATAGCTGCACCTTCTGACACCGAGGCTTTGCCTGTTACAATGAATATTAAAGGGAAAGTACAGCTCACAGTGTATTGTTAAACCCCAAAATAAAAAAAAATTACCTGATAAAAGAAAACATAATTCTAAGCAACTTTCCAATATACCTTCATTAAAAATGTTCAGTGCTTTTAGATTTAGGGTAGAACTACACAGACAATTTCGGGCGCGACGCGCTGCGACAAAACGCCGGCGTCAAATTTCATGCGACGGAAATAAGGTAAGAGATAGAAATGTCCGATAAAGTTTCAGCGTTGATCCGACGCAGCTCCGCATCCAACGCTCTGGATCAACGCTCCGACAATGCGTTCACCTTATTTACGTTTGACGCTGGCGTTTTGTTGCAGTGCGTCGGATCACGCCGAAAACATCCGTGTAGTCCTACCTTTATTTGTAAAAATGATTGCATTTGCTTAACTCCTGGTTGTTACTTTTTAAACAATGTTGCCCAGCAGCAAAGACAGGTCTGTTACTCAGCTGCCTTGTCTTAAATAAGGGGTTTTCACCTTTGAGTTAACTCAAAATTGATGTAGAGAGGGATATTCTGAGACAATTTGCAATTGGTTTTCATTTTTTATTATTTGTGGTTTTTCACTTATTTACCTTTTTATTCAGCGGCTCTCCAGTTTGTCATTTCAGCCATCTAGTTGCTAGGGTGCAAAGTCCCCTAGCAACCATGCACTGATTTGACTAAGAGACTGGAATATGAATAGGCGAGGCCTGAATAGAAAGAGGAGAAATACAAATTAACAATAACAATAAATGTGTAGCCTTACAGAGCATTTGCTTCTTAGATGGGGGTCGGCGACGCCCATTTGAAATATGGAAAGAGTTTGAAGAAAAAGGCAAATAATTATAAAACTATGAAAAATAAATAATTAAAACCAATGGAAAAGTTGCTTAGAATTGGACATTCTATAACGTACTAAAAGTTTACTTAAAGGTGAACCACTCATTTAAGGTGGCCCTCGGCTGACTAATTAATTTTCGCATGATATTCGGGGCGAGTATTGCGGAAGACGAGCTGATCAATATCGGCTCGTTGATCAGACCGGTCAGAAGATTTTGATTGGGCCCCTTTGAATCCACCTGAACGTCGGCCATTGTTAGTGCCGAATCGTCAGATACAGGAGGAATTCTATTGTTTCTCTCTGTATATCTGACAAATCAGCTCTACACGTGTGTATTGAAACGAACTATCTTTCTCAGAAACAACCTTTTCCAGGAAAGATCGTAATTGTTACGTCTATGTCCACCTTAACGTATCAACAGTCTGAACCACCAGTGCAGAGAATAGAAAGGAACAAACACTGCTTTCAATAGCAATACATATACAATCAATTTAAAAACCATAGAAAATTTGTAATGAATGTATATTGTCTTTTACCAGGCAAATTTTTATTTTTGGGTAGACTTGTCCTTTAACATCAACCAATTTCATAGTGGCAGTATCATAAATTACATGTATGCCTCCTCCTCATGCTCTCCTATACCATGTCTACTACAGATATAGGACCGGTTATCCAGAATGCTCGGGATCTGGGGTTTCCCGGATAAGGGATCTTTCCATAATTTGGATCTTCATACCTCAAGTCTACAAGAAAATCATATAAACATGAAATAAACCCAATAGGCTGGTTTTGCCTCCAATAAGGATTAATTATATCTTAGTTGGGATCAAGTACAGGCAACGGTTTTATTATTACACAGAAAAAGGAAATTGTTTTTAAAAGTTTGGATTATTTGGATAAAATTGAGTCTATAGGAGAGAGCTTTTCTGGAAATTTAGAGCTTTCTGGATAATGGTTTCCGGATAACAGGTCCTATACCTGTACTGAGATTATCTATGATTTCAAAAATCTGGATTTTTTGATTGTAATGGAGTCTATGGGAGATAGCTTTTCCGTAAATCAGAGCTTTCTGGATAATGGGTTTCTGGATAACAGATCCCATACCTGTACTGAACCCCACCATCAGTCTCCTTATTCAATGTCATCATCATCACCAGACCCAGCAGCGAAGAGTAAAAATGCAAAATGCAAATGCAAAAATATGACCAATAGCATGGGGACTCTGGGGATTAATAGAAGTTGCTCCTCCTATAACAGCCCCTACTTCTCTGGGAAGGTCCCACTAGATGTTGGAACATTGTTGCTTCCATTGAGTCACAAGTGTATTAGTGAGGTTGGCTATTGCTTTTGGGGATCAGGCTCACAGTTGGGGGTTCCACTTCATCCCATAGGGGTTCAGTTGGGGTTGGGTCAGGGTTCTGTGCAGTCAAGTTCTTCCCATCTCAGCAAACCCATTCTGTATGGACCTACCTTTGTGCAAGGGGGACATTATTGTTCTGAAACAGAAAAGGACCTTCTCCAAACTGCTCCTCAAAGTAGGAAGCACAGAATTATCAGGAATGTCATTGTAGCCTTAAGGTTTGTTATTATTTTATTATTAATATGTATTTATATAGCGCCAACATATTGCGTAGCACTGTAAAGTAAATGTGATTATACAACTACACCACATGAATTACATATATAGAATATATGGAGTAACAAACATCACAATCAATACAGGTACAAAAGGTGAGGAAGGCCCTATGCATAGGCATACAGTCTAAAGGGAAGGGAGTAATACACAAGGTGTGGGAGTGGGCAAGATCCAATTAAGTGGGTGACAAATGTGGTTCTGTATGTGGTGTTGCGTTTGGTAGTTAAGCAGAGTGAGGGGAGGCTTCTCGAAAGAAGTGCGTTTTCAGAGATTTCTTGAAAGCAGAAAGGTTGGGAGAAAGTCGGACAGACCGTGGGAGAGAGTTCCAGAGGAGGGGTGCAGCCCTTGCAAAGTCTTGAATGTGAGCATGTGAGGAGGTAATGAGAGAAGAGTTGAGTAGCAGATCAGTAGAGGAGAGTAGTAAGCGAGTGGGTGAGTATATAGAGATGAGTTCAGAGATATAGGGTGGGGCAGAGTTATGAAGTGCTTTGAATGTCAGGGTCGTTAATTTGAATTTGATTCTGAAAGGTAACGGAAGCCAGTGCAGGGATTGACAGAATGGCGAGGCAGAGGAGGAGCGGTTGATGAGGTGTATGAGTCTCACAGCAGTGTTCATTATGGACTGGAGAGCTGACAGTCTCTGGAGGGGGAGGCCAATTAAAAGAGAGTTACAGTCGTCTAGACGCGATATGATGAGAGAGTGAATAAGAATTTTGGCAGCATCTTGGGTGATAAATGATGGTATTTTGGATCTGTTCCTTAGGTGGAAGTGACATGATTTAATAAGTGACTGGATATGAGGAGTGAATGACAGGACAGAATCTAGGATAACCCCAAGGCACCGGGCCTGGGGAGAGGGGGTGATAGTGGAATTGTTAACTATGATGGATACTTCGGGGATGCTAGTGGTGTTAGTTGGAGGAAAGAGAACCATTTCAGTTTTAGAGAGGTTTAATTTAAGGTAGCGTTGCGACATCCAGGTAGAGATAGCGGACAGGCATGAGGAGACGCGAGTTAGGAGTTCTGGGTTGAGATCAGGAGATGAGAGATAGATCTGAGTATCGTCAGCATAGAGGTGGTAGTGGAAACCATACGAATTTATTAATTTGCTGAGGGAGGAAGTATAGAGGGAGAATAGTAATGGTCCCAGGACAGAGCCTTGAGGAACTCCAACAGAAAGAGGTAGGGGGGAAGATGATACTCCATTGTAGGAGACACTGAAGGAACGATTGGTGATGTAAGAATGGAAATCAGGGCCCTAAGCCAAACCATGAAAGACTATTAATCCTTCTCCACAAAACTTTCACATTTGCCGCTACACGTTCAGACATCAGACCCAACGGCGAGTAATGGTGGAAAGCGACTCATTACTCCGGAGAATGTGTTTTCCCTGCTCAGCAGTTCAGAGGAGTCACAAGACAAGAAAATAAAACAAATCAGGTTATAGAAAAAAAATGCAATTTCACAGAGTACAGGAAACAGATTAATAGTGGATTTTCTAAGAAATGTTGGTTTTGGAACAGTGAGTTTTAGCGGCAGTCGATTCTCACATAATCATTTTACTAATGGCATATTAGGAAGCGGATACATTGTTCTCAGCCATTAACATACTGAAATGAATCTTGTCTGCTAATGTTCTGTAACGAAGAATAAAGGTCATTTCGCTGCCACAGAAAAGACTCAGGGGGTTATGTTTATGTTAATGTTAAAATGAGAAAGCTAAAATTGTATGCAAATCATAAATAATGGGTAACTGAGCCAGTGATCATCAGTAATGCCCAATTAATAGTCAGTGGGTTTCTGGTTATGAGCAAACTTAGGGACTGTTCCTGCTGAATTGTGCTTAGTACAGGGAATACCTATGTACCATAGTTTTATGGGATCTCTCTGTACAGACTATGAGCAAACTTAGGGACTGTTCCTGCTGAATTGTGCTTAGTACAGGGAATACCTATGCTGCCATAGTTTTATGGGATCTCTCTGTACAGACTATGAGCAAACTTAGGGACTGTTCCTGCTGAATTGTGCTTAGTACAGGGAATACCTATGCTGCCATAGTTTTATGGGACCTCTCTGTACAGACTATGAGCAAACTTAGGGACTGTTCCTGCTGAATTGTGCTTAGTACAGGGAATACCTATGCTGCCATAGTTTTATGGGATCTCTCTGTACAGACTATGAGCAAACTTAGGGGCTGTTCCTGCTGAATTGTGCTTAGTACAGGGAATACCTTTGCTGCCATAGTTTTATGGGATCTCTCTGTACAGACTATGAGCAAACTTAGGGACTGTTCCTGCTGAATTGTGCTTAGTACAGAGAATACCTATGCTGCCATAGTTTTATGGGATCTCTCTGTACAGACTATGAACAAACTTAGGGGACTGTTCCTGCTGAATTGTGCTTAGTACAGGGGATACCTATGCTGCCATAGTTTTATGGGATCTCTCTGTACAGACTATTAGCAAATGTAGGGACTGATCCTGCTGAATTGTGCTATTTTACTTCTTATATTTTAAATAGATAAATACATTAACAGCAGAACTTCATTATGAAGGTTCTGATTACAGAATAGGATTATTTGGTTTATTAATAAAATAAATGGCGCACCCCTTGACAAGAATCCTTTGAACCATTCTGCCAGCAGCAGACACTTTCCTCTCATCTAATTCCGCATGTCAATTCCAATTCAGTTCCCGGGAGAGAATGCGTCCTGCATGCGATGCTCTGCATATTTCCCTGCGCTGTGGATAACACAACCCTGACTGTGTATTAGGAAACCTAATTTAACCTAAATTAGGGTGGATTGATAATCAGTTCGCTTTGATCATTCAAATACTACCCAGGATATGATTTGGGCAGGTATTATTCCTAAAATGATCACCAAAAATATCCCAAAGGTTCATTAGGACTTGGCTGACAGTGATCATTTGCCCTGTGTATATGCGGTGGTGTAAATAACAGAGAGAAAAGACCTGAGCTCCTCTGAAAGTCTGTCCATTCACTCTCCATGGAACTCAGCATAGGACTGGGGGGGTCTGGGACCCTCCAAGACTGCCACCTCTGGGCCCTCTGCCCTAGCAGCAACCCCTCCACATGTACCTAATCCTTTTTGGGGGGCTGGGTCCTTGGGGCCCACAAGTTCTTTCCCGGTGTCCCGCCGGCCCAGTCTGACCCTGATGGAATGCGGTGGGTTTGGGCCAGAAAGTTGAGGTACAAGTTCAGATGGGAGGCAGATCAAAACTCAAGCAGGACCCCTTCCCTTTGGTGATTTAATAGTGCTGTAGCCTTACAGACCATTTGTTTTTTAGATGGGGTCAGCGACCCTCCCCCCCTTTTGAAAGCTGGTAAGAGTCAGAAGAAGAAGAAGGCAAATAATTAAAAAAACTTTAAAAGAATGAAGACCAACTGAACAGTTGCTTAGAATTAGCCATTCTATAACATACTAAAAGTTAACTCAAAGGTCTTCCCCTAGATTGGCCAATCCCACCTAAACAGGAGTCATCAGAGAGGAGAAGAATCAGGAGGGGGTCGTATACATTAAAAAAGACTTCCAGGTTGGGAATGGTGGATTTTAGAAAATTTCCATTTAATTTAGCACTTTCTACCTAATGGTTGTGTGAGTGTTAAAGGGGTGATTCACCTTTGAGATAACTTTTAGTATGTTATAGAATAATAACTAAGCAACTGTTCAGTTGGTCTTCATTCTGACTTTTTCCAGCTTTCAAAAGGGGGGTCACTGACACCATCTAAAAAACAAATGCTCTGTAAGGCTACAAATGTATTTTTATTGTTCTTTTTTTATTCCTCATCTTTCTATTCAGGCCTCTCCTATTCATATTCCAGTCTCTTATTCAAATCAATGCATGGTTGCTAGGGGAATTTCAACATTAGCAACCAGATGGCTGAAATTGCAAACTGGAGAGCTGCTGAATAAAAAGCTAAATAACTCAAAAACCACAAATAGAAAAACAATTGCAAATGGTCTCAGAATAACACTCTCTACATCATAGTAACAGTTAACTCAAAGGTGATTCACCTTTAAGTAAACTTTTAATATGTTAATTAATTCTAAGTAACTTTTCAGTTGGTCTTCATTTTTTTCTTTTATACAGTTTTTGAATCATTTTCCTTCTTTTTCTGACTCTTTCCAGCTTTAAAATGGGGGTCATTGAAAAAAAAAAAAAAAACAAATGCTCTGTAAGGCTACAAATGTATTGTTGTTGCTACTTTTTATTCCTCATCTTTCTACTCCTACCTCTCCTATTCATATTCCAGTCTCTTATTCAAATCAATGCATGGTTGCTAGGGGAATTTGGATCATAGCAACCAGATGGCTGAAATTGCAAACTGGAGAGCTGCTGAATAAAAAGCTTAATAACGCAAAAACCACAAATAATAAAAAAATGAAAACCAATTACAAATGGTCTCAGAATATCCCTCTCTACATCATACTAACAGTTAATTTAAAGGTGAACAACCCTTTAAGTTCTCTGGTGGCCCCAGAAGGCCCAGTCTGACACCAATGTTAGCAAAAGGCTATGGGGCAGCAATAGAGCCAGATGGCAACAGCAGGCCACAAGCCACGGATAGGCTGAGGCAACCATAGGGCAAGTGCACATTGAGATTTAAGTATTGCCCAACCCGTGGCTTTTAGGTTCAGCTTCCAGCAGCCACTGACAAAAGATGGTCCATATTCCCCAGTCTTTATATGGGGGTCTATATATTCACAGGGTCCCCACAAAATCTCCTACTTCTAAAGAGGCCCCCCAGGGTCCCATGTTGCACAGCTTTATTAGAGTACAGCCAAACAGGGAGCAGCACGGGAAGGGGAGAGGTTTGTTTTGACAGCAGCTGGCAGAGGCACCCAACGCCTTCTTCGCTCATACAGGAGGGTGCCAGAACAAACAAGTCACGGGTGCATGTTCTCTTCCGTGAGCGTCACTCCCTCCCTGCCCCCCAACAAGCACATATTTCCCAGATTGAGAAGAGAATTCATCAGGGCACATTAACAATTTAAATTTTCTTTTGTTGGTCAAAATGTTATTTAGGCTTATATCCCCTTTAATTTCGTGTTGCCCCCCTCCTCCCCGGTGTGTGACCCGCTAGAAACGTCACATCGCAATCGCATGATTAGCCGCAAACCTGGTCGCATGATATCCAATGTATCAAAATTCAATTTCCTGCCATTCTTTCTAGTTATTTTTAGATACAAGCGGTATAAAAGGGCCGGCCGAGCATATAGACATACGCTTGCTGGTCTTTCATTTCCAAATGCAATTTCCAATCCAATTAGTTTTCAATCACGGTCTTCTGTCGGCAGACCTCCTGCCTCCCTTCCCCTGTCTTACACTCCCTTTGCTTGATGGGAGATACATAGAAGAAATAACACTGAGCCCCCTGTTTTGCACCCTCTACTATGGTGGGGCAGCTGGAGACACAGCCAAGGCCCATTTAACAAATAAATGAAATAAAAAATAGTCTCAGACATTAGGAGAAGATCCTCTGCCAATGTGTGTGTAAATGTAAATGTAGATGGAGGCTGCCTCCTTGCAGATTATTACTTTATCAGCCTTAAAGGGGTTCTTCACCTTTAAATTAACTGTTAGCAGGATGTAGAGAGGGATATTCTGAGACAATTTGCAATTGGTTTTCATTTGATATTATTTGTGATTTTTGACTTATTTAGCTTTTTATTTTCCATTTTTCAATTTCAGCCATCTGGTTGCTAGGGTCTAAATTCCCCTAGCAACCATGCATTGATTTGAATAAGAGACTGGAATATGAATAGGAGAGGACCTTACTAGAAAGACAATAAAAATTGGCAATAACACTACATTTGTAGCCTTACAGAACATTTATTTTTTAGATGGGGTCAGCGATGCCCTTTTGAAAACTGGAAAGAGTCAGAAGAAAAAGGCAAATAATTGTAAAACTGTAAAAAATAAAAAAAAATGATGACCAATGGAAAAGTTGCTTAGAATTAACCATTTTATGACATGCTAAAAGTTTGCTTAAAAGTGAACCACCCCTTTAATAGGGGGAGCATGTTAGTTCTGCAATATCCTCTTCCCACAGGTAATTCCCAGCAGCCCATCACTTCAACCTCCGACACACACGGCACATTCCTACGTGAATATCCAGCACATAAAACAATGCGCTTGTCCCGCTCAATGACAGCTCATTGCCAGCAAAAAGATTTCTGTGGATTTCAATGGTCAGTCTTTGCCCCCTGTGCTATTTATCATGGTATCCTAGTAACCGACAGGCGGAGGCAAAAGGGAGTTATGCTGAAAATTCTATGGAAAAAACTTTTGAGCGTCACCAATGAGAGAATGTGAGAGAGAGTGTTTTTCCCTGGATCTGCTTGAAATAAATATCTGTGAAATCACTTTCTGTAGGGAAATGAGAGAGAGCAGACAGTAACCCTTCCAACACTTTCCTCTTGTCTCTATATATTAGGTACCTATCTAGTGTTACCAATCCCTATTTCTGTAGGGAAATGAGAGAGCAGACAGTAACCCTTCCAACACTTTCCTCTTGTCCCTATATAGGAGATGAGAGCAGACAGTAACACATAAAACACAGGTGTGAATAACACTTTTGCAGGTTGCAGGTTGGGGAGTTGCAGGTTGCACATCCCTGATTTATGGGTGCCCCACCCTTCCTTTCCATTACACTGGGCAGCACAACACATTTAATAAAGACTCGTCATTATTCTTAATGAAATCCTTATTGAGTGCTGAGAATAACAAAGTGGCGGGTGTTGGGGGAGTGAAAAGGTTGAATAAACCCTGAGAAATCAGCCGGAGGGTTGTTAGGGACAACACAAACACAGGCAGGGGCTACGGGAGGTGTGAGCTTCTCTGTCCCAGCAGGTCTCTGAATCACAGTCGCCCCCTCCCTCCTTCAGCCTAAAGATTTCCTTGGCCAATAACTCGGGCTATATTTAGCAGAGCGGGTAATGGCTGCGCCCGGCCAAAATATTAAAAGTGTGATTTCCACCTCCAGAGGCAACACAAGGATTCGGAAAGCTCTGCTCGGATTCCAACCCCTGGTCTTCCCTGTGGCACAGACTCAGCAGCGGCTTCTTGCCTTTGACATGAGCCACTTGGCCAGTTAACTCTTTGTCTGCTGTGCTGGTCGTCAGTTTAAACATTCCCATCTAGTATTTGTATTTGCTTTCTATTCTCTGCTCAGCTGGTTCTCTCTCAATGTACAACAATGTAGCAGAACCAGCTCTCCGCTAGCTAGCCAAGATGTCATTTCCCACAATGCCTTGCATGCGTCTTGACAGGACTGCTATGCGCTGGCTTCTGCTACATCGTTTCAATAGTCATTTCATGAATAATCGGCCCTGCACCAGAAATGTGGGAATGACACTTTAATGGATCTGGGGTCGGTGGGTACCGTATATACTCGAGTATAAGCCGTCCCGAGTATAAGCCGAGGTACCTAATTTTACCTCCAAAAACTGGGAAAGCTTATTGACTCGAGTATAAGCCGAGGGTGAGAAATGCAGCAGCTTCTGGTAAGTTTCAATCAAAAAATTGAGGGTTTCTGCTCCCATTGGAGGTGCCGGTGTCTTGTTTTTGGATGCTGGCGACCATTCCTGGACGCCGGCGAATATTCTTGGAGACTATTGTTGGACGCCGGCGACTATTCTTGGGCGCCGGCGACTATTCTTAGGCGCCTGCGACTATTCTTAGACGCCGGTGACCGTTTTTGCACTTGACCCGAGTATAAGCAGAGGTAGCGTTTTTCAGCATATTTTGGGGGCTGAAAAACTCGGCTTATACTCGAGTATATACGGTAGATCCACGTCACTGGAGACTAAAGGTGGCCATACACAGAGATATCCGCACGCTCCGACATCTCCCCTTGATATGCCCACCTTGAGGAAGGTGATGTCAGGCTTATCTGATTGTGGACCCTAGGGCCCAATGATTAGATTATAATGAAAGGAATACAGGCAGTCGGCGGTCCGCAGTCCGACAGGATTTTTAGCCCTGCCGACTGACATCTGGCTGTCTTTTGGCGGTCAGAGGCCAACTCGGTCTGGCAGCAGCTTTTATTGGCCTCATCCACCCTCCCTTGGCCCGCCCACATCTGCACTTCCAGCTTCCAATTTCTGGGGTCGTCTTTCATAGACCCGCGTCGACCCGCCCTGCTGATGACATCACAAACAAGGCAGGGCGAGCAGGCGCAGCATCTATAAAAGAAACCTGCTCTCCCTGCCTGGCACCGTCAAATGCCGAAGAGCTCAACCCGCACCCACCACCCGCGAACAAGTGTGCAAGATCGGCCCAAACCTGCCTGACCAGCGGATAAACCCACAGGTATCGGGTCGGCCCGCACACACTACTGCGTACGTCCACCTTTAGGGAATTGGCAAACGGCAGCCTACGAATCATGCCCTCTGCCCCCTAGTTACGGCTGTATTTACAATTTAAAGGGATACTGTCATGGGAAAAAAATTAAATTTCAAAATGAATCAGTTAATAGTGCTGCTCCAGCAGAATTCTGCACTGAAATACATTTCTCAAAAGAGCAAACAGATTTTTTTATATTCAATTTTGAAATCTGACATGGGGCTAGACATATTGTCAGTTTCCCAGCTGCCCCTGGTCATGTGACTTGTGCTCTGATAAACTTCAATCACTCTTTACTGCTGTACTGCACTAAGTTGGAGTGAAATCACCCCCCTCCCTTTCCCCCCAGCAGCCCAACAACAGAACAATGGGAAGGTAACCAGATAACAGCTCCCTAACACAAGATCCGAAGTTGCGCTCAGGGGTAGCGTAAGGTTGCGAAGTTGCGCTAGCGTTGATTCGCTATGTAAAGCGAAGTTACGCTAGCGAAGGCTAATTTGCATACGGCGCGAAATTCAAATTTCAATGGAGGAATACGTATCAGCACTACAAATGCCAAGAAAACCTTCAAATCTGCAAATAAAAATTTTATTTTGCCCTACACGTGCCCACTGTCTAGGTAAGTTGCCATGAGTCAGGAAATGTAGGGGGGAAGGAGGGGAGCCCCAAAAAAATTTTCGATCTTTTTCAGCCTATCACCCATCATGTAGAAAACACGCCAGCGTTTTTTGGGACTTAGAAAAAATTTTGACTTTTTTGGAAACAATCCCTATCTACTCTATTGCGCTTCGCCAGGTCTGAGGTGGCGAAGGAAGTCTAGCGTAAAAGGTAGCGTTCAGTACACTGCGCAAGTTAGTGAATTTGCGTAGTTTCGTTGCTAGCGAAAATTCGCCTGGTGTAAGGGTGCGAAGTAACACTAGCGAAACTACGCCAGCGTTCGTTAGTGAATTTGCGCAGTAGCGAAAATGCCAAACGCTAGCAAATTAACGCTAGCGTTCAGCGCTTCGCGGCTTAGTGAATTTGCGCCAGAGAGAGCTTTATACAGAAACAGGTGCACAGCATTTATTCATTATATTTTTACTTACCCCAAACTGATCCGGTATAGCTCTTTGTTTTTCCCTTCCGCCCTTAAAGAAACAACTATTCCCCCAGCTCATGCCAAGAGGAAACGGCTGCCAGTGCAATGCCTGATTGACATAAGAGCTTGCAATCTAAAAGATATATGGGTGGTGACTGAGGCTGGAGAAAGACCAACATTATTCTGACCATTATTGGTCACAGGGGAGACCTCGAATATGGGGTTCCAGTTGTAGTGGTCCAGAATACAAATAAAGCACAAGCTGTTCAGGTACAGGTATGGGATCTGTTATCCAGAAAGCTCTTAATTTACGGAAATGCCGTCTCCCATAGACTCCATTTAATCCAAATTTTTAAAAATTATTGTTTCTCATAATAATAATAATAATAATAATAATAAAATAGTAGGTTGTATTTGATCCAAACTAAGATAATGAATCCTCACTGAAGGCAAAACCAGCATATTGGGTTTTTGTTTTTTTTTTGTGTTAATGATTTTCTAGTAGACTTAAGATAGATCCAAATTACGGAAAGATCAGTTATCTGGAAAATAGGGATGCACCAAATCCACTATTTTGGATTCGGCCGAACCCCCCCGAATCCTTTGCAAAAGATTTGACCGAATACCAAACCGAATCCTAATTTGCATATGCAAATTAGGGGTGGGAAGGGAAAAACATTTTTACTTCCTTGTTTTGTGACAAAGTCATGTTATATCCCTCCCCATCTCTAATTTGCATATGCAAATTAGGATTCGGATTCGGTTCGGCCAGAAGGATTTGGTTGAATCTGAATCCTGCTAAAAAAGGCCAAATCCTGGATTCGGTGCATCCCTACTGGAAAACCCCAGGTCTCGAGCACTCTGGATAACAGGTCCCCTACCTGTATTATAAGATTGCTGAATAGCAAAGAACATCAGGGTGGACCCGGGATCTTCTGAAGTACAGTTAAAGAGAAGGGAGAGGGGATATGATGAGAATATTCCAATATAATAAGGGAGGTGTTAGAGTTCAGGAGAGAAACATTTGCTGAAAGATCAAGCTGACTAGAATTAGAACAATATATTTTTCCACCACATCATTCTATGTATGGGCAGAGCTTGGGGAGTCAGTCATATACAATTTATAGCACCGAGGTTCAGTGACCAGGGGCATAAATATTAGGGATGCACCGAATCCACTTTTTTGGATTCGGCTGAACCCCCGAATCCTTCGTGAAAGATTCGTCCGAATACCGAACCGAATCCGAACCCTAATTTGCATATACAAATTAGGGGTGGGAAGGGAAAAACATTTTTTACTTCCTTGTTTTCTGACAAAAAGTCATGCAATTTCCCTCCCGCCCCTAATTTGCATATGCAAATTAGGATTCGGATTCGGTTCGGCTGGGCAGAAGGATTCGGCCGAATCCGAATCCTGCTGAAAAAGGCCGAATCCTGGCCGAATCCCGAACCGAATCCTGGATTCGGTGCATCCCTAATAAATATACAGAAATAGCAGGACATGAGTGTAGAGGGCCCAGTAAAGCCCTAATTATCTTAAATCAAGGTTATTAATAAACTATAGACTAGACCGCCCCCTTTTATTGTCTGGGCCCCACATCGGGGCAGGGCACCCTATGTTTGGTAAACACTGCCCTTCATGCAGGTGCTCGGGTGGATTAAACTGCAGTCTTGACAATCAGGTCAAATGATGGCAGATAATTCTACAAGGCTCAAAGCCTCTCTCTCCTCTGTATCTGGGGCTTAATGCACTCCAACAGGGAATGAACCATTTGAGTTATTTTATAAACACGAGATAATAAAGTCAATGTAAAAAGTAGCAAAAACAAAGAGCTGTGTGTGTCATCGACTCCAAAGAGAAACCTTCTCAGCAGATGACTAAAGCCCTGGCTGTCATACACTGAATGAGTCAGGGACTCCTACTCAAGTCTTTTCTACAACCACCAAACTGCTTTTCCACTTCACAGGAACCTTAATGAGCCAATAACAAGGCCCAGTTGTACCCAGTGTGGCCTGGCAGAGGATCTCCTGGTGGGTTCAACTGGGCTCCACCCAAAGACAGTTCCTACCAGCCCTTTCCAATTTCCAACATAGGACTATGTAATGCCTATAAGATTCACTACAACTTATTGTTGTTAGACTGGACCCAAAATATAAGGTCCTTTGGGAGTCCTAGGAGGCCCAGTCTGGCTCTATCTCAGTAAGAGGAGGAGATAGTTATTTAGGGGGTTATTTAGGAGGAGGGAGACCAATTCAGTTGGCAATTTCCCAAGGAATGTACCATGAAGAGTATCAAATGGCTGTTATTGGCTATGGATAAAACCCCAAGTTTCCAGCTCGCCCCAGACTTGTTTCTATTGTAAGTCCAACTGTTGGTCAGCACCCTAGGTCATAGGAAGATCACAGATATAGAAAAACACTGGTCCTTGTACCAAGAATATCTAGCAAATAAATAGAAACCCCAAAGCTGATCTTCCATCTGAGCTCTGGTGCCTCTAAGAGGGCATTTTCCCAACAATTTCACCCAAATAAGCCTTCAAAGTCCTTACTGGGGCTGCTCCAGACTCAGATTTGGATGAATCCTTCTGCACGCCTGAACGGAATCTGAATACTAATTTGCATATGCAAATTAGGGGCAGGGAGGGAAATCGCGTGACTTTTTGTCACAAAACAAGGAAGTAAAAAATGTTTTCCCCTTCCCACCCCTAATTTGCGTATGGGTATTGGTATTCGGCCGAATCTTTCGTGAAGGATTTGGGGGTTTGTCCGAATCGAAAATAGTGGATTCGGTGCATCCCTTTAGGGTGCCAACTGCAAACTCTACCCAACCATTGGATTTATGTTAATATAATAATTATAAGGGCAAACAATGTGCTAGCAGAAAAGAACAGATACATTTCTACATGCCTTGCCTATAGGTTGCTATGGGTTACTAGACCTGGGGCAAAGGCTGTCATTTTATTACATTACCCCCATAAGAATAATATCAATAAAGGGATGTTAACCCTGATCTGGCAGTGCCAATTTCTGCTTCATTAACACATACATTTTCTGAGAGCCCAATAAACAGCATTGACTAAAATATCATCACTTACTCGACTCAACCACAGGTAGGGAGAACATATCACTCAGGGCTGCCGCTATAAATGACAATGTGGACAGAAGCACCAAATAATAAAATAAGAGGGAAAAAAATTAATGAAGATGTTGACTTAGCTTTAACATGAATGACTTGGTGTTTAGTAATTCGGCTTGCACAAGAGAGCTGTGGTACTCAAGTGGTTAAATACGGATGAAGTTATATCTCCCCAGAAGGCCAAATACTTTCTATGAGACAATCTGATTAATGCTCAGTGTGAAGTAATGGGAACATCAGGTGACTCAGCTGGGCCAAATGTGCTCACGTGCATATATATTACATTATATATATAACAACACTGCACATGGTGTAGCATCAAGGGTATTATGGGAATGCTGCATCAAGTTAACCATTTAAATGCTCAGCATAATGTAAAGAGCCACAGCCATAACAGAGACAGGCTTTCTGCATGCTGGGTGTGGCCATACCAGTGATATCACAATGGGGGTGGCAGTGATGTCACAACATGTACAAGTGCAATGGCACTATTTGGATAAGGACAGGCCGGTTATGTCACTAATCTACTACCCCTACTATTGCCCTTCCCTAAATTGTACTTCTGCCTACCCCTAGTTCCAGCCCAGATTTAGGAAAAATGATAATGCGGGGGTGGGGATACAATTAGAGGAGGCTGTTTTGCCCACATACACCTAATCCAGACACCCACAACCCTAACTATAAACTGGGTTCTTTCGGATTTTTGGGCAAAGAAGTAGCATATTCCCATGGGATCGTAAGCAGTAACTGCCCATTCTTTTAAGGCTGAACTGTACAATAGAAGGGAGTTCAATTTCACTTAACTGAAAGCTCCTTATCTTTCTCTAGCCTTTAAAGCTATGGGCAACTGCCACACAGGAGGGCACCTCTATTTCTAATAGAAATATTAGACTTAAAGATATTGGACTAAGAATTGGAGAGGCCTGAATAGAAAGATGAATAATAAAAAGTAGCAATAACAATACATTTGTAGCCTTAGGGCAGAGACACATGCTCAGGTCAGGGGATATTTAGTCGCCGGCGACAAATCAACTCTTCTACGGGGCGACTAATATCCACAAACTGCCTCCCACTGGCTAGAATGTAAATCGCCAATGGGATGGCACTCTGGGCACTTCATTTTCCGAAGTTGCCTGAAGTTTCCTTGTGAGGCATTTGAAAAATTGCTTAGAGTTAGCCATGCTGTAACATACTAAGGGCTCTTACACACGAGCGTTTTTACCTGCGCTCCCCTGCGTTCTGTTTTTCTGCGTTCAGCCGCAGGGGAGCGCAGGAATAGACGCATTACATTTTTGCCAATGGGGCTGTACTCACACAGGTGCGTGTAGGTGCCGAACGCAGGAAAAATGCAGCATGTTGCATCTCAACCTGCGTTTGGCGCCTACACGCGCCTGTGTGAGTACAGCCCCATTGGCAAAAATGTAATGCGTCTATTCCTGCGCTCCCCTGCGGCTGAACGCAGAAAAACAGAACGCAGGGGAGCGCAGGTAAAAACGCTCGTGTGTAAGAGCCCTAAGGACTCTTACTGATGAGCGGTTGAAGCTGCACTCGCCTGCGTTCCGTTTTTCAGCGTTCAGCCGCAGGGGAGCGCAGGAATAGACGCATTACATTTTTTCCAATGGGGCTGTACTCACACAGGCGCGTGTAGGCACCAAACGCAGGAAAAATGCAGCATGTTGCGTCTCAACCTGCGTTCGGCGCCTACACGTGTCTGTGTGAGTACAGCCCCATTGAAAAAAGCTAAATGCGTCTATTCCTGCGCTCCCCTGCGGCTGAACGCTGAAAAACGGAACGCAGCTTCAACCGCTCATCAGTAAGAGACCTAAAAGTTAACTTAAAGGTAAACCACCCCATTAAGACAATGGTACCCACAACCTAGTCAACTGCAAACATGCTGGGAGTATCTTGGGTGAAGGGAACTTCTTTCTACAAATAGAGGACATCCAGGAATATAAAGCAGCCTTATACCTGATATTAAAGCTTCAGCAACAATTGGTTGTTAGCAGCCACAGTCCCTTCAAAGAGACTATAAATCATTAGCATCCAATTAGTTCAGTGCAAGTATGTTGTAACCACCTGGCCGGTATTCTACTAGCCTGGCCAGTAAAAATGATGGTTGATCCCAATCAGGGCCGGAACTAGGGGTAGGCAGAGTAGGCACGTGCCTAGGGCGCAAAGCTGAGGGGGCGCCTGGCTCTGTCACCTACCCCATGTCCGATCCTGTGTCTCCCTGACTGGCACTGGTAATTTCTGTTTCAAATGCGCTTGTGCGCATGCGCGCCGGTGCGTAGTTTTGCCCATGTGTGATTGAGCGCACACTAAGCCGGCGCCATGCTCGGCCAGGTTACCTAGGGCGTCTGGCCGGGTTGGCCCGGCTCTGATCCCAATATTATTAATAGGGAAAAAATATAAATATATAAGAAGGCCGGTAATGTTTCCAGAAAAGGTTGCAATCCTAATTGTAACACAAGCCGGTATGGGAAAAGTTAAAGGAAAACTATACCCACGAAATGAATACTTAAGCAACAGTATATCATATTAAGTGGCATATTAAAGAATCTTACCAAACTAGAATATATATTTAAGTAAATATTGCCCCTTTACATCTCTTGCCTTGAGCCACTATTTAGTGACCAGAAATACTGCAGCTCTAACTGTAACAGGAAGAGATCAGCTGACCAGAAATACTGCAGCTCTAACTGTAACAGGAAGAGATCACCTGACCAGAAATACTGCAGCTCTAACTGTAACAGGAAGAGATCACCTGACCAGAAATACTGCAGCTCTAACTGTAACAGGATGAGATCACCTGACCAGAAATACTGCAGCTCTAACTGTAACAGGAAGAGATCACCTGACCAGAAATACTGCAGCTCTAACTGTAACAGGAAGAGATCACCTGAGCAGAAATACTGCAGCTCTAACTGTAACAGGAAGAGATCAGCTGACCAGAAATACTGCAGCTCTAACTGTAACACGAGGAGATCACCTGAGCAGAAATACTGCAGCTCTAACTGTAACAGGAACAGATCACCTGACCAGACCCAGTGAATCGTATGATCCCAGGGGGTGGCCCTTATTTTTTTAAATGGCAATTTTCTATTTTGGATTGCCCAATGGCACATACTACTAGAAAAGTATATTGCTATGAAAATGGTTTAACTACATGAAGCAGGGTTTTACACATGTTTTATGCAATATCTTTTTATAGAGACCTCCATTATTTGGGGGGTATACAGTAGTTTTCCTTTAATTTCTATCCTTTCAAGGAACCAATCTCTGTTCTGGTTGCTAAGGTAACTACCACTAGTAATGAAAATACAGTTTAAATGCCTGGCTAAAGGGAGGAATATTCACCTAACAAAAACTTCTTTTTTTTAATTAAAATTTTTTTACTAAAATGACTACTATCTGCAAATCGCTGGCAGGATTTCATGGTCAACTTCCCCTTTATTAAGAGGGTAATGAAGTAAAGCAGTGAGTGCTTGTGTAACAGCAGGGCGCATTCTCTCCCTTATCCAGCCCACCCTCTAGGATTCCCAAGGAAGCAGTGGGTTTAGGCACCCGGCCAAAGAATTCAGTTTTAATACTAGAACTTCCGCACAATGTGCTGGTCAGAAAATAGCGCTGCCAACCAGTGAGGAGACTAGATGCACAAACACACCGCAGCTGGGTACAAAGAGGGATATCCTATTACATGGGGCTAGAGGGGTATATAATATAAACCCAAATCTTAGCATCATTTTGGCCTAAGGAAAGTAACACTGTAACTATTAGATTGTTACCTCTTGTGTCAAAAATTGGTTGTATGTAAATCTGTATGGTCAATGTACACCCATTTATTGCATTGTATCATAAGTATGTGTTAATATTAGTGATGGGCGAATTCGCGTGATTCGTCGCCAGCGAATAAATTTGCGAAACGCCCGCGAAAATTTGCGTCAAAAAGGCGCCGGCGTCAAAAAACGGGCACCGGCATCGAAAAACGGGCGCCGGCATCGAAAAACGGGCGCCGGCGTCAAAACCAAGTCGCCAGCGCCGTTTCGCGGATTTTTCGCCGTTTCGCGCAAATTCGCCCATCACTAGTTAATATTAATAGTAATGATAACTATGTAACCAGCTCACCACAATACAAGGGTGAAACACTCCATAATGGCAAAGCCTTGGCCTTTAGCAACTCCCAGCAGGCAGTTTCCGTGATCCAACCATTGACCTTGGTGCAGGCAGATCAATCAGCACTTAACATCTATTGATTATTTCCAGTTGAGCTAATCCTCTGCTTAATCTGCTAATTAGATCTAACAATACCTCGTTAGAGGTGCCTCATAAAAATAATGAGTGGAAATTGCTTGCGGCTGGTAATGGCACGTCACCTTGTGCATTCTTGCTTTTACGTGATTGGGCTAATTTACTAACAAAGGTGTTTCCCATCATAACCAATCAGCAATTAGTTTTAGTTAGGGTATGAAAATTAAACCATGTGATTGGTTGCTATGTACAACAGAGCCCCGAAGTCAGTAAATCAGCACCAATCATCCAATTGCTCTGTATCAGCCAATCCACAGTGTGTGGTCTATAGAGTTCAGCAGATCCTAAACAGGAGGTAACAACCATTTGTTGCTGGAGCTTTAATATCAGGTATAGATCTGCTTTATATTCCTGGATGTCCTGCACCTGTATGAAAGAAATCCCCTAAACCCAACATACTCCCAGCATGTTTGTAGTGGACTCGGTTGTGGGTACCATTGTCTTAATGGGGTGGTTCACCTTTCCGGTAATTTTAAGTATATTATAGAATGTAAGCAACTTTTCATATTCCATTCTATAATTCAAATCAGTGCATGTTGCTATGGTAATTTGGACCCTAGCAACTAGATTGCTGAAATTGCATAAAAATAAAAATGACTCAAAAAGCACAAATAAAAGATGAAAACCAATTGCAAATTGTCTCAGAATATCCCTCTCTACATCCTACTAACAGTTCATTTAAATGTGAATAACCCCTTTAAGAGGCACAAACAGAATTACAATTAGCCAACCAAAATTCCACTGGCTTTCCAGTGATCCCAATCCCTTTTGGATCTGTGATTCCCACCAAAATTGGGAAAAGGCTAAATCCAGCTTCACCAGATCTGAGATACATGAATCAAATTCATTGTAAAGTAAATTCCACTTTTTGCTTTTCCCAAGAGGAGCTGACTAGGCAAGAAGTCAATAACAGGTTTCTTATACGTTTGTTACTGAAGAGTTGCTGCTTTAGCAAGTTTCCTTCTATAAATCAATAACCCTGATCCATCGCTTATCTACTCGCCTCTTGTACCAGGATACTGGGCACACTGAAGCATTCTGTAGTCAAACAGTTACAGCTATACAAAAGCATTGGGGTAACAGTCACCCTGCTATAGTTCCAGGGGTACCCAGGGTACAAATAATCACTCACCCCAAATCTCCACCTAACTGGCCTTCAGACTGGGCCCCCTTAGCTCATAACAAGGTTACAGATATATAGAAACATTGGGGTAACAGTCACCCTGTTATAGTTCCAGGGGTACAAATAAACACTCACCCCAAATCTCCACCTAACTGGACTTCAGCCTGAAAAGAAACATTGGGGTGTCAACCTGCTATAGTTCCAGGGGTACCCAGGGTACAAATAATCACTCACCCCAAATCTCCCCCTAACTGACCTTCAGACTGGGCCCCCTTAGCTCATAACAAGGTTACAGATATATAGAAACATTGGGGTGTCACCCTGCTATAGTTCCAGGGGTACCCAGGGTACAAATAATCACTCACCCCAAATCTCCCCCTAACTGACCTTGAGACTGGGCCCCTTAGCTCATAACAAGGTTACAGATATATAGAAACATTGGGGTGTCACCCTGCTATAGTTCCAGGGGTACCCAGGGCACAAATAAGCACTCACCCCAAATCTCCCCCTAACTGACCTTCAGACTGGGCCCCCTTAGCTCATAACAAGGTTACAGATATATAGAAACATTGGGGTGTCACCCTGCTATAGTTCCAGGGGTACCCAGGGTACAAATAAGCACTCACCCCAAATCTCCCCCTAACTGACCTTCAGACTGGGCCCCCTTAGCTCATAACAAGGTTACAGATATATAGAAACATTGGGGTGTCACCCTGCTATAGTTCCAGGGGTACCCAGGACACAAGCACTCACCTCAAATCTCCCCCTAACTGACCTTCAGACTGGGCCCCCTTAGCTCATAACAAGGTTACAGATATATAGAAACATTGGGGTGTCACCCTGCTATAGTTCCAGGGGTACCCAGGGTACAAATAATCACTCACCCCAAATCTCCCCCTAACTGACCTTCAGACTGGGCCCCCTTAGCTCATAACAAGGTTACAGATATATAGAAACATTGGGGTGTCACCCTGCTATAGTTCCAGGGGTACCCAGGACACAAGCACTCACCCCAAATCTCCCCCTAACTGGGCCCCTTAGTAAATAGCCCAAAGGTTTGGCAGTTTACACGTTAATGAGTATAAGTGGGTAAAAGTCCAGTAATGATCTCATTGCATCTCCTGCCACATTGGAGTGATTTATGTTGTCAGTGAGTAATATTAATGCTGATTATTAAGCAATAGGGACCTATGAACTGCTTATATTAAATAGTGATATATCCAATATTGATTCATAAATGACCTGCCTGTGATCCTATTACTTGTCTCTGTGCTACAGGGAAAATAAACTCTGTATCTGGGTTTATATCTGTATGACTTTTTTATATTTTGACTAGAAATGTCCAAAAAAAGAAACAGTGTAGGTTATTCCAGCCAGGGGCCCTAATAAACATTATTATGGTAAATAGGAAGTGTCATACAGTTTCCTCCAAACACCAACAATAACCAACACTAAGGGGCAGATTTATCAAGGGTCGAAATGAAAATTAGAAATTCAAATTTTCAAAATTTTTTCATTGTAAAAACTGTCAAATTCGATTCGAGTTTTTCAAACAATTCCAATTTGATTTTCAAGATTTATCATACATTGGCCCTTTAAGAACTCAATTTTCGACTACTCGCCACCTAAAAGCTTCCGAATTGCTGTTTAAGTCAATGGGAGACGTCCAGGGATCAATTTGGAATTGTTTGCAGTTTTTGGACAAAAAAAACTCAAATCAGTTTTTAAAATTCAAATCGAATTCAATTCGAGTTTTCGGGTTGATCATATTCAACAGAGTTTAAAAATTTGATTTTTATAATAAAATTTCAATTGGTCGAATTTCAAGTTCGTGGGAGTTTTAAAAAAAAAAACTCACATGAATTCGAAAGTCGACCCTTGAGGAATGTGCCTGTAAGACTTGCAGTTCCCAAGAGCAGAACTATTCTATTCCCTCACACTATACCTGCAATGTTATACGGTCTTTAAATTTGTCTTTATGAATTATAAATGAAGAGGGTTCTGTGTTGGTATTTATAGTTTGCTCTTTCAGCCATGCATAGAACTCCCTTGTTTGTGGTTGCCTGGCCAACGCCTTTTTTATCTTCTCCCAATGCTTCACTGGAGTCTTGTTATCCCCTTACTAGTATAGGAGGTGTGGCTTGTCATTCAGAAGCAAAAAAACTAAAATAGAACAAACATAAATAACTGCAGCACGAATAACCTGAAAGGTTCTCTCATATATTGTATAAAACATACACAAAAAGCCTTGAAGCTTAAAGATTGCCCTGTACTAAGCACAATTCGGCAGGAACAGTCCCCTAAATTTGCTCATAGTCTGTACAGAGAGATCCCATAAAACTATGGCAGCATAGGTATTCCCTGTATTAAGCACAATTCAGCAGGAACAGCCCCCTATGTTTGCTCAGTCTGTACAGAGAGATCCCATAAAACTATGGTACATAGGTATTCCCCTGTACTAAGCACAATTCAGCAGGAACAGTCCCTAAGTTTGCTCATAGTCTGTACAGAGAGATCCCATAAAACTATGGCAGCACAGGTATTCACTGTACTAAGCACAATTCAGCAGGAACAGTCCCTAAGTTTGCTCATAGTCTGTACAGAGAGATCCCATAAAACTATGGCAGCATAGGTATTCCCTGTACTAAGCACAATTCAGCAGGAACAGCCCCCTAAGTTTGCTCATAGTCTGTACAGAGAGATCCCATAAAACTATGGCAGCACAGGTATTCACTGTACTAAGCACAATTCAGCAGGAACAGTCCCTAAGTTTGCTCATAGTCTGTACAGAGAGATCCCATAAAACTATGGCAGCATAGGTATTCCCTGTACTAAGCACAATTCAGCAGGAACAGCCCCCTAAGTTTGCTCATAGTCTGTACAGAGAGATCCCATAAAACTATGGCAGCATAGGTATTCCCTGTATTAAGCACAATTCAGCAGGAACAGCCCCCTATGTTTGCTCAGTCTGTACAGAGAGATCCCATAAAACTATGGCAGCATAGGTATTCACTGTACTAAGCACAATTCAGCAGGAACAGTCCCTAAGTTTGCTCATAGTCTGTACAGAGAGATCCCATAAAACTATGGCAGCATAGGTATTCACTGTACTAAGCACAATTCAGCAGGAACAGTCCCTAAGTTTGCTCATAGTCTGTATAGAGAGATCCCATAAAACTATGGCAGCATAGGTATTCCCCTGTACTAAGCACAATTCAGCAGGAACAGTCCCTAAGTTTGCTCATAGTCTGTACAGAGAGATCCCATAAAACTATGACAGCATAGGTATTCCCTGTACTAAGCACAATTCAGCAGGAACAGTCCCCTAAGTTTGCTCATAGTCTGTATAGAGAGATCCCATAAAACTATGGCAGCATAGGTATTCCCCTGTACTAAGCACAATTCAGCAGGAACAGTCCCTAAGTTTGCTCATAGTCTGTACAGAGAGATCCCATAAAACTATGACAGCATAGGTATTCCCTGTACTAAGCACAATTCAGCAGGAACAGCCCCCTATGTTTGCTCAGTCTGTACAGAGAGATCCCATAAAACTATGGTACATAGGTATCCCCAGTACTAAGCACAATTCAGCAGGAACAGTCCCTAAGTTTGCTCATAGTCTGTACAGAGAGATCCCATAAAACTATAGCAGCATAGGTATTCCCTGTACTAAGCACAATTCAGCAGGAACAGTCCCTAAGTTTGCTCATAGTCTGTACAGAGAGATCCCATAAAACTATGGCAGCATAGGTATTCCTCTGTACTAAGCACAATTCAGCAGGAACAGTCCCTAAGTTTGCTCATAGTCTGTACAGAGAGATCCCATAAAACTATGGCAGCATAGGTATTTCCCCTCTAAGAACAATTCAGGAGAGAAAAATCAAGTTCACAGCGGCCCAGTAATTAATCGAGAGAGAATGCACAATTAATAGAGAATGAGTCTGATGTGTAACACGCTGGAGAGATGCATTATTTAGTAGAGAGCAACACCGCAGTACAGGCAGATCTGCAGCAGGAGCAGAAAGCCATACAACTAACAACATGCAATGCAGGAACAGCCTGGGTGCAAATTAATATGAGCAGAGGAATATACTGTATATAAGGATATTATTGAGTTTGTGCCATCAGCACTTATCCTTCACACTGAATAGGACATGTCAGTAATAAATGATATAAGTATGTGGCTCTTTTCCCATTCCCAAAGGGCCCGGAGCTTTAGGGGGTACACACTTGGTCACATGTCCCCAGAGATGCTTATTCATGTGAATAAGCCCCACACACTGCAATCTATAGAGTTCAGCACAGGCAGAAGCAGTAGAGACACAGATTAACCAGCCTAAAAATAGCAGAGAAGCCTCAACACGTCTCCTTGTAATTCCGCTGCCCGGGGCACATTGAGGAGAAGATGATGGATCCACTCCCAAGAGCAACATCGGCACAAATGGGAAGTGGCCGCATTCTTAGGGATAATCCATCTCATCTGTCTTTATTTGTGCAGAAACCTGTACCCTGTATGTGGCACTGAGAGTGAACCCCATGCACAGGGGTCGGCCCGAAGGGGGTCGGCACGAAGGGGGTCAGGCCTAAGGCACGGGGCGGCCACAGCCCACTATGTATCAGCATTACATTACTACTGTATTCCAGTAGGGTCAAATATCTGAAAGGCCATCCCAACACAAAAGCAATAAAAAACAAAATAAAAATGAAACAGTATTTTGCTTGCCCTTTGTTTTTTCTGCACTGCTGCTCCTGACTATATATGCACACACTGTAGGTTTCACCTTTAAATTAACTTTTAGTACGTTACAGAACAGCCAATTCTACGCAACTCTTCAAATTTTTTTTAATCTTTTTTTAAATGATTTACCTTTCCTTCTGACTCTTCCCAGCTTTCAAATAGGGTTCACTGTCCCCATCTAAAAAAACAAATACTCTGTAAGGCTACATTGTTATTGCTACTTTTTACTACTCTTTCTATTCAGGCCTCTCCTATTTCATATGCCAGTCTCTTATTCAAATCAGTGCATGGTTGCTAGGATAAATTGGACCCTAGCAACCAGATTGCAAACTGGAGAGCTGCTGAATAAAAAGCTAAATAAGTCAAAAACCACAAATAATAAGAAATGAAAACCAGTTGCAAATTGTTTCAGAATATCCCTCTCTACATCATACTAACAGTTAACTCCTAGGTGAACAACCCCTTTAATCACAGAGCATGCAAGGCATTGTGGGTGACGGAGTTATGGCTGCTGCTACATTGTTTCAGTGGTACCTATTCACCAAATTCAATTAAAACGTTACTTAAATCCCAGAATAACGTTCATTTAATTCATTCATTGTAGCCACTGCCTGAAGAACATCACAGGGCAGGAATAGACCCAACAGAACCAGTTCCCTATCCAGTTAAAGCCTCAGTATCTCTGCAGTGACATCCCTCACCTTCCTGCAGCTCCAGCTTTAGAAGAGGATAATCCTGCAGGGCACGTGGATTTAAAGTCCGGAAAACAATTATGTAAAGCAAATTTAAAAAAACAAGCTGTGACTGTTCCATTAATGAGGGAGGAGGAGAAAAAGTACCCAGCGTGGGCAGAACTCAAATAAAGGATAAACTGCTTTATAAAACAACTCGGGCACCGGTAGGATGAATTCTTAGACGAAGATCCCTTCCATTAAAAACACTGAGGAAAGGGCATATAATCCCCAAAATACAATTTTACCGAATGAAGAAAAAGTGCAATTATTTTTTTTTTTTTTCATGGATGTATATTGGAAAGTTGCTTGGAAATGACATTCCATTATCATGAGATCCCTTTAAAGGAGAACTAAACCCTAAAAATGAATGAGGCTAAAAATGTCCTATTTTATACAGTGAACTTATTGCACGAGGCTAAAGTTTGAGCTTGTCAATAGCAGCAATGATCCAGGACTTCAAACTTGTCACAGGGGGTCACCATCTTGGAAAGTGTCTGTGACACTCACATGCTCAGTGGGCTCTGATTGGCTGTTGAGAAGCTAAGCTTAGGGCTCGTCACTAATTATCCAGCAGAAAATGAGCTTCCCTGGCTGTAATATAAGCTGATGCTACAGGTTTGCTGATTATTCAATTCTGATGCTAATTGCACTGGTTTCTGTGCTGCCATGTAGTAATTATGTGTATTAATTACTAATCAGCCTTATATTGTGACATTTCTATTCTATGTGTACTGTATATTGTGAGTGGCTCCCTAAGCTCAGTAAGTGACAGCAGCACAGAGCATGTGCAGTGAATCAGCAGAAAAGAAGATGGGGAGCTACTGGGGCATCTTTGGAGACACAGATCTTTACTGCTAAAGGGCTGTGGTTGCCTTGGGCTGGTACAGAAGCACAAAACATCATGTACAACATTTCTAGCTACTTCTTTAGTTAGGCTTTAGTTCTCCTTTAAGGCCTATGGCACATGGTCCAGCAGTACATGACAGTAGTAAAAATGCACCCAGCCCAGATAATATTATATGATACAAGGCCCCCTGGCTGACACAGAACACTGACCCAACAGTTGGAAGTCAAAATACCCATTATGCCCCCCCCCCACTCATTTGTAGCAGAGAAGGAAAGTGCCATACAGCAGACTCCGAGGTCCAAGCCCCC
This sequence comes from Xenopus petersii, assembly GCA_038501925.1. Lineage (NCBI taxonomy): Eukaryota > Metazoa > Chordata > Amphibia > Anura > Pipidae > Xenopus > Xenopus petersii. Next base: position 5,686,013 of record CM076674.1, on the reverse strand, counting down.
ATGCAGCTGCAGGGTCTGCTGTAGGTTAGTTACACCCCTGAACAGCTGCATGGACAAGATGTTACCATCAGGGTCCCCTTTTGGGTGTTGCACCCACCGACACACCCGCACCGATTTGCACCTTAAGAAGTGCACGCCAATGCCACGATGCCATTCACACCCATTGACACCAGCAAGGCAAATGTGCAACTGGCACCTGATTCCCCAACATGTATTCTGATTCAGCACCCAGGGATGGGACTCCACCCATAAGTGACCCAGAACATCCCCAAACCTCACCGTCTGCAACTGACACATGAATATAGACGCAAATAAAATAAAAACCGTAAGGCAAAGTACTTTGGGTCAAGGCACAAGGGCAGATTCGGGGAGATTAGTCGCCCGGCAACAAATCTCCTCTTCTTCGGGGCGACTAATCTCCCAGAATTCCCTCCCCTGCCTTCCCGCCGGCTAAAATGTAAATTGCCTGCGGGATGGCACATAGTTTTACGAAGTCGCCCGAAGTTTCAATCTGCCTGTGTGCCCTAACGCTTAAGGTCTCTGCCAGCCAATCAGCTACTGATTCCATTCCCTGTGCTTTAGATTTTATCAGTCGCCTGAAAGAAACACTCGGAAGCAAAATCCAATACCAGTATGGGATCTGTTATCCAGAAATCTCCGAATTAAGGAAAAGCTGCCTTCCATAGACTCCATTTTATCCAGATAATCCAAAATTGTCTGTGTAATAATAAAACAGTCGCTTGTACTTGATCCCAACTAAGATATAATTAATCCGTATCGGAAGCAAAACCTGTTGGGTTTGTTTAATGTTTACATAATTTTCTACTAGACTTAAGGGATGAAATTACAGGAAAGATCCGTTATCCGGAAAACCCCAGGTCCCGAGCATTCTGGATAACAGGTTTGCTTGTACCTACTTGTATAAGCAAATGAGTCAAGTCCAACATGTGATGATTTCCTCTATATAACTTGTGTTCCCCTTTATTTACATCTAAGAGCAGGATGTTTTTGTTAGTTGCCCTTTAATTTCCACATTCTATAAAATTCTGAATATTTCAGTTGTGGCTTTTGTTGGGCTCTAGATCAGCACATAAATATCTAGCAGACCCTCCTGCGGGACACTGGCTAAAGAGAAGAGCAGTGCAAGGGAAACACAGGAGCATCATGGGGCAGATAGAAGGGCTCCAAAACTGCACTTCAAGGGGAAGTAGCCTCTGCACTCTATAAAACCAGCTCATACCCTTTAAAGTGCCCTAACAGCCAGTTATTAGGACAACAATTAAAATACAGTGCTGATGTCTTGCACTGTAAAGAATTTCAGGCTTATGCGAGGCTTAGTGCATTAGAATGGCAGCCTCCTTTATCCTCCACCCGTCTGTTCCCACCTGGTGCTGCCTGGGTCTCCTCCCAGCGTGTGTCTGACTGCAGTATATATGGGTAATAAGGACCAGCTTGAAGGGTGAAGGGGTTAAAAAGGGACAACTAAACTGGCTGCCTCCAAGATCCTTAGAGTTGACCAAACTGTCATCTTAAAGGCACGGTTACAACACAAGCCAAAGCCTCAAGACTGACTGATATATACTGAAATATAAATCCCAGTGCCCCCCTCTCCGTTATATATCCATGTCAACCCCACCCTCCATCAACTGTTGCTGAACTAGAAGTTCCATCGTGTCCCTCTCAGCCTGAGGCAACACCCTCACTTAAAAAACACAAAAAGACACCGTGTCTGCACCGACTCAGCCCAGGCTGAACTACACCTCTAAGCACGGCCACCTACATAGTGTTGCTAAGCTTTCATTATTTCCCCAGCAGCCTCAGAGATGTCCCATTATTACAATAAATCCCATGATGCCCTCTGTGCCTCTAAGTCATGGTGCTGATAAACTACAACTCCCAGGAGCACAGCTTGGGCATCTCTTGTGTTCCATTAAAGGGACCAACACCAGCTATTCCAGCAGTAACATATAAATAACATTGCAGCACTTACCCTTCCACTGCAGGAACCAGCAGATCTGACTCTGCACCAATCCCCACTATTTGCCAGTGAAATCCTCTTCTTCCTAATTCCCTGGGCTGCAGAGGGGTTCAAGCAAAAGTCACAGGGTCCCTCCCCTTTTCCAGGGGATCAGAGGAGCCAAGTAAGAAGCTGAGTGTGGCCAGTAGGGAAGAGGCAGGAGAGGGACATGCTGGGGTCGCTGTTAGTTGTGAGTGAACTTGCCCTTATTAGCAGGGTTCCAGTGAATGGCTGGGAGCAGGGCTGCGAGCTTGTTGCACAGCTACAATGTGTCTTTATGGGAAGCAGCAGTGACAGGATGTAGTGAGAATGTGCAGGAAGCCCTTGTGATCTGCGCTCAGCGCTCCCTGCGAGCAATGAGCCTGGGACAAGCACCGCCTCCTTCTACTAAACTGGGAGGGGTGGGGTCAAATCAAGGAGCCGCCCCCTCTCGCAAACACAACCTGCTGTTAAAGGGGCAGCGCTCAAACTGTCAGTTGAGTTGATTTAAAGGAGCACTCACTCTTCTATAAATATTCCCAGCCTCTGTTTATAGAACCCTGGGAGGGTAGACTCTGTACAAATGCACTTCATGATTATAAAAAAAAAAAGGATGTGTTCTCCCATAAAGCATAATCATTATATTCATGTATTAAAGGGGAAGTTAACATTGGTTTCTGGCCATTTTGTGTCCTGTCTGTTAAAAGGGAAGCCAAAATGTTTGCTGGTTGTTACTGCTGATGTATTTTCGATTAAGGTGCAGAGCGTAGAATTTGCAGGTGCATAAAGGTGGCTGTACACATAGAGAAACCGACAAACGAGCTGATCTCTCCCCGATAGGGTTGCCAACTTTTCCTGAAAATACAATACCAGCCTTCCTATATATTTATCTTTATTCCTTATTAATAACATTGGGATCACTGCCTTTCCTATATATTTATCTTTATTCCCTATTAATAACATTGGGATTATATCACTGACCTTCCTATATATTTATCTTAATTCCCTATTAATAACATTGGGATCACTGGCCTTCCTATATATTTATCTTTATTCCCTATTAATAACATTGGGATCACTGACCTTCCTATATATTTATCTTTATTCCCTATTAATAACATTGGGATCACTGACCTTCCTATATATTTATCTTTATTCCCTATTAATAACATTGGGATCACTGACCTTCCTATATATTTATCTTTATTCCCTATTAATAACATTGGGATCACTGACCTTCCTATATATTTATCTTTATTCCCTATTAGTAACATTGGGATCACTGACCTTCCTATATATTTATCTTTATTCCCTATTAATAACATTGGGATCAACCATCATTTTAACAAATACCTGCCAAGTGGCAACCTTACTCCCTGATATGCTCACCTTGAGGCGGGCGATATCGGGCTAATCCAATTGTGGGCCTTAGGACCCAATGATCGGATTATACAGACGGTCGGATCATGGGACCACTTCAATGAACAGATGTGATCCAACGGGATTTTTACCCCTGCCCCATCGACATCTGGCCAAATTTCAGCCCCACACACCCGGGCCAATAAGCTGTCAACGCAGTCTGTCGGTGGCTTCTATCGGTCCATGTGTGGCCACCTCTAAGTTAACTTTTAGTATGTTATAGAATAACCATTTGTAAAGAAAAAAAACACTTCAATTGGTCTTCATTTTTATAATTATTTGCCTTCTCCTTCTGGCTTTTTCCAGATTTCAAATATGGGTCACTGACCCCATCCAAAACATAAATGCTCTGTAAGGCTACACATTTATTGTTACTGCCAATTTATATTGCTCATCTTTCTATTCAGGCCTCTCCTATTCATATTCCAGTCTCTTATTCAAATCTGTGCATGGTTGCTAGGGGAATTTGGATCCTAACAACCAGGTTGCTTAAAATGGAAATTGCTGCTGAATAAAAAGCTAAATAAGTCAAAAGCTACAAATAGTAAAAAATTAAAACCAAGGGCAAATTGTCTCATATTATCACTCTCTACATCATACTAACAGTTAATTCAAAGGTGAGCAAAGAGAGGATGGGTTGTTATTGAGCAACATATGGCCCTGCTGTACAGTTGATTTGCTGCTGACAGTGGAATGGGAAATGTAAGTGACTTTCCCAAGATCCCTATTAGCCTCCCAGGAATCAACAACCTCATTTCACAGGCCATTTGGCTCATTATAGACCCTGATACAGGCTCACCTTTGGCTGAATTGTGCCTTATTAAATAGCCCATTTTATTTTATTATTTAGCAAAGTGGAGTCAGTCAATGAAGGAGGAACCAACAAATAATAATACAGACACTCGCCAAGATATGTCAGTCCATTGCTCCAATACAAATAATGATTAAAGGCCTTTAAAGGGGTGGTTCGCCTTTAAGTTAACTTGTAGTAGGTTATAGAATGGCTAATTCTAAGCAACTCTTCAATTGGTCTTCATTATTTATTTCTTATAGTTTTAATGATTTTGGCTCTTTCCAGCTTTCAAATGGGGGTCAGTGATCCCATCTAAAAAACAAATGATCTGTAGTATAAGGCTACAACTTTTTATTACTCCTCTTTCTATTCAGGCCTCTCCTATTCATATTCCAGTCTCTTATTCAAATTAAGGCGTGGTTGCTAGGGGAATTTTGACAATAGTAACCAGATTGCTGACCTTTCAAACTGGAGAGCTGCTGAATAAAAAGCAAAATAACTCAAAAACCACAAATAATAAAAAATGAAAACCAATTACAATTAGTCTCAGAATATCCCTCTCTACATCATACTAATGGGCTGATTCACGAAGGGTCGAATATCGAGGGTTAATTAACCCTCGATATTCGACTAGGAACTAAAATCGTTCGACTTCGAATATCGAAGTCGAACGATTTAGCGCAAATCCTGCGATCGATCGATCGAAGGATTTTTTCATTCGATTGAACGATTAAATCCTTCGAATCGAACGATTCGAAGGATTTTAATCCAACGATCGAAGGAAAATCCTTCGATCAAAAAATCCCAGGCAAGCCTATGGGGACCTTCCCCATAGGCTAACATTGACTTCGGTAGCTTTTAGCTGCCGAAGTAGGGGGTCGAAGTTTTTCTTAAAGAGACAGTACTTCGACTATCGAATGGTCGAATAGTCGAACGATTTTTAGTTCGAATCGTTCGATTTTCGTAGTCGAAGGTCGAAGTAGCCCATTCGATGGTCGAAGTAGCCCAAAAAAACTTCGAAATTCGAATTTTTTTTAATTCGAACCCTTCACTCGAATTTAGTGAATCGGCCCCCAGTTTATTTAAAGGTGACCAACCCATTTAAAGAGAGAGTGTAACACAAGGTCTATTATGATTGCACCTGCAAGTAGCCATAAATGAATGCACTGAGAAGAGCGTATTGATATAACTGCACTGGGGTTCAGAAATGACCCCTAGGGGCTGATTCACTATGGGTCGAATATCGAGGGTTAATTAACCCTCGATATTCGACTAGGAATTGAAATCCTTCGACTTCGAATATCGAAGTCGAAGGATTTAGCTCAGAAAATTTGATCATACGATCGAAGGATTATTCCTTCGATCGAGCGATTAAATCCTTCGAATCAAACGATTCGAAGGATTTTAATCCAACGATCGAAGGAATATCCTTCGATCAAAAAAACTTAGGAAAGCCTTCCCCATAGGCTAACATTGACTTCAGTAGCTTTTATCTGCCGAACTAGGGGGTCGAAGTTGTTTTTTAAAGAGACAGTACTTCGACTATCGAATGGTCGAATGGTCGAATAGTCGAACGATTTTTAGTTCGAATCCTTCGATTCAAAGTCGTAGTTGTAGTCGAAGGTCGAAGTAGCCCATTCGATGGTCGAAGTAGCCCAAAAAAACCTTCGAAATTCGAAGTTTTTTTACTTCGAATCCTTCACTCGAATTTAGTGAATCAGCCCCCTAATGTGTGAAGTGAAACAGGCAGGGGCAGGTAAGGGCAAGTGGAGCTGCTACTGGTTGGTTGGGGTAATAGTGGGTTGGGGGGGGGAAATGACAATTTAGGAGAACAATATCCAGCAAGGTCCCATTTCAGTGACAGTAAATGTGATTTCATCCTGGTGGCCAAACCCATATTTAGTGTTTTATGTTTGAGACTCACTCGCCCGTAGCCAAAATACTGTGTTGTCACAAGGCTCATGTTGTCAGTCCAACGGCACCCGGCCATCTTGCTGCTTCCTGGTGTCCGTGAAATTCCATGGAATCTGTTCTGGGTAAAACAAATCCACGTGGGAATTCTCTTCTGATGGCTTATTATATTACTCAGAGCTAATCAATAAAGTAGATGAGAAAGATACTGAGCCCCGAGGGGAAAAAAGACAAATGGGGCTTCTGAGCATGACCTTGATATGTCTTCTAATTGATTTGGCTCAGTATTTAGTATATATAGATATAAATATGGGAAATTATAGAATGGTTGTTATATAAGGGTGGTTTCTGCAGGTTAGGTAAGTGGGTCAGAACTAACAGCACTTTGTGGTCCCTGGCATGATCCAACCATTCAACTGACTTGACCAACCACATGGGAAGCCAAATCCTGGTATATATCTATAAATATTACCACCAATGATGGTTTAAGATAATATGGGGCATGAAAGCTGCCACTGATTCGACACCCCGTCATTCCATTGCCAACGTAGGGTCACTCTTTGCAGCAGCAGCTAAAGCCAATGGGGGGAGATGGTATAACTGGGCCAAATGGCAGCAGGTAATGACAATGCAGAGGGGCAAGATGAAGAGAGTAATGTTCTTAACTCCATCCACCAGGCAGGAATCTTACTCAAGGGATTGGAGTCCTGAAGCCGTGGCTTAGCTTGCTGTGGTTTTTAATAGCACCCCATACCCACCCCCTTACACTAATAGTGGCCCTATGCTTTTAAATATGGGCGTTGGTTTGGGCAATCTCTCTCTCTCTTAAAAGCCCTTATGGGCAGGGGAGGATTTAGCCTTCAGACTGAAACCAATGTTCAACACACACTGAATACGGGTAATGATATTATGCAGAGAACCAAGTCTTTTTATACTATGACCTGAGATAAATACATTAGGGACCGCCATATGGGGTTTACCTTGACGTGGTATGGTGGCTTTTCAACCTTATGATCATAACTTTGTAACTAAAAACCCCTGTTTTGTAAACACATGCACTTGTATTTATATTGAATTACTTATGAGACAGGGGACCAGGGAAGTGCATTGTAAGTAGAACTTCCCTTATACTTAAACATTCCTTGATTAACCTTAAGAGTGCTTCCACAACCCCCAAATTTTGTATATTGTAGTCCTGATGATCCATTATGAAGGTGCTTTGTATGACATAGTCTGTACATATGATACAGGATTGAAAGTTCACAAACTGTGCCTCATACAGTACCTGTGCCTCATACAGTACCTGTGCCTCATACAGTACCTGTGCCTCATACAGTACCTGTGCCTCATACAGTACCTGTGCCTCATACAGAACCTGTGCCTCATAGAGAACCTGTGCCTCATATAGTACCTGTGCCTCATACAGTACCTGTGCCTCATATAGTACCTGTGCCTCATACAGTACCTGTGCCTCATACAGAACCTGTGCCTCATACAGAACCTGTGCCTCATATAGTACCTGTGCCTCATACAGTACCTGTGCCTCATACAGTACCTGTGCCCCATACAGTACCTGTGCCTCATACAGTACTTGTGCCTCATACAGTACCTGTGCCTCATACAGTACTTGTGCCTCATACAGTACTTGTGCCTCATACAGTACCTGTGCCTCATACAGTACCTGTGCCCCATACAGTACCTGTGCCCCATACAGTACCTTTTCCTCATACAGTACCTGTGCCTCATACAGTACCTGTGCCCCATACAGTACCTGTGCCTCATACAGTACTTGTGCCTCATACAGTACCTGTGCCTCATACAGTACTTGTGCCTCATACAGTACCTGTGCCCCGTACAGTACCTGTGCCTCATACAGTACCTGTGCCTCATACAGTACCTGTGCCTCATACAGTACCTGTGCCTCATACAGTACCTGTGCCCCATACAGTACCTGTGCCTCATACAGTACCTGTGCCTCATACAGTACTTGTGCCTCATACAGTACCTGTGCCTCATACAGTACTTGTGCCTCATACAGTACTTGTGCCTCATACAGTACCTGTGCCTCATACAGTACCTGTGCCCCATACAGTACCTGTGCCCCATACAGTACCTTTTCCTCATACAGTACCTGTGCCTCATACAGTACCTGTGCCCCATACAGTACCTGTGCCTCATACAGTACTTGTGCCTCATACAGTACCTGTGCCTCATACAGTACTTGTGCCTCATACAGTACTTGTGCCTCATACAGTACCTGTGCCTCATACAGTACCTGTGCCCCATACAGTACCTGTGCCCCATACAGTACCTTTTCCTCATACAGTACCTGTGCCTCATACAGTACCTGTGCCCCATACAGTACCTGTGCCTCATACAGTACTTGTGCCTCATACAGTACCTGTGCCTCATACAGTACCTGTGCCTCATACAGTACTTGTGCCTCATACAGTACCTGTGCCTCATACAGTACCTGTGCCTCATACAGTACCTGTGCCCCATACAGTACCTGTGCCTCATACAGTACTTGTGCCTCATACAGTACCTGTGCCTCATACAGTACCTGTGCCTCATACAGTACCTGTGCCCCATACAGTACCTGTGCCTCATACAGTACCTGTGCCCCATACAGTACCTGTGCCTCATACAGTACCTGTGCCTCATACAGTACCTGTGCCCCATACAGTACCTTTTCCTCATACAGTACCTGTGCCCCATACAGTAATTGTTATTATGTAGCGTGTTACATTAAACTCATTTAATATAGCCTTTGAATGGAAAACTACTTAGAGATCACATTTCTTCAGAACATTCCAGTTTTGCCCTTGAGTATTTTTCTGTCTAATGTAGTTTTTATCAAATCACTGAAGTGCAATTATATGAGTACTTGTGGCAGTGTTACTGCAAATGTCATTGATAATGTGACCTTGGAGGAAAGGGACACTACAATACACATGATCACACGTATGTGGAGGAGCTTTCATGTTCAGCTCTATCTCTGTATTTCTGATTTATTTTTGCAGCGAGAATATTGACATTTTAGAATTCTCTCCCAAAAGTGGTGGTCGCAGCAGATACAATAGATACTTTCAAGAAAAGGTTGGATGACTTTTTGGCAAGGGGGAAATGATGAAGTTGCTGCTAACAGCACATTCAATTACCGGCTGATCCCAACGCAGTTTGACTCTTCTTCCTCTGGATCAAGTAGAAGCTAAATAGTAAATATCTAAGCGAAGGAAAGACATTCATAAGCATGAGTTTTTCACATATTGTGTTACAGTCAGGGGCATAACTTGGGGGCAAGGCATCGGGCAACATTCTCCCCCCCCCCCCCAGAATGGAAGGTGACAAGTACATAATCACACACCTGTCTATATATGGTGCTTAAAAATATTAGGCCACACCCTTTGCCTAGACATAAAGACCAGATATGCCAATAAGATCATTGCAGTAAATGGATTCAGAGCATTGCATTTACATTAACCTCAGACATGCCAATAAGATCATTGCAGTAAATGGATTCAGAGCATTGCATTTAAATTAACCTCAGACATGCTATTAAGATCATTGCAGTTAATGGGTTCAGAGCATTGCACTAAACTTAACCTGATATGTTTTTAAGCTCACTGTAGTAAATGCATTCTGAGCTTTGCATTAACATTAACCCCAGACATGCAAGAAAGATCACTGCAGTAAATGGGTTTAGAGCATTGCATTAACATTAACCTCAGATATGTTTGTAAGATCACTGCAGTAAATGCATTCCGAGCATTGCATTAACATTAGCTCCAGACATGCAAGTAAGATCACTGCAGTAAATGGGTTCAGAGCATTGCATTAACATTAACCTCAGATATGTTTGTAAGCTCACTGCAGTAAATGCATTCCGAGCATTGCAATAACATTAGCCCCAGACATGCAAGTAAGATCACTGCAGTAAATGGGTTCAGAGCATTGCATTAAAATTAACCACAGACATGCTATTAAGATCATTGCAGTAAATGGGTTCAGAGCATTGCATTAAACTTAACCCCAGACATGCAAGAAAGATCACTGCAGTAAATGGGTTCAGAGCATTGCATTAAACTTAAACTAATATGTTTTTAAGATCACTGCAGTAAATGCATTCTGAGCTTTGCATTAACATTAACCCCAGAGATGCAAGAAAGATCACTGCAGTAAATGGGTTCAGAGCATTGCATTAACATTAACCTAGGATATGTTTGTATGCTCACTGCAGTTAATGCATTCCGAGCATTGCATTAACATTAATCCCAGACATGCAAGTAAGATCACTGCAGTAAATGGGTTCAGAGCATTGCATAAACCTCAGATATGTTTGTATGCTCACTGCAGTTAATGCATTCCGAGCATTGCATTGACATTAATCCCAGACATGCATGTAAGATCACTGCAGTAAATGGGTTCAGAGCATTGTATTAACATTAACCCCAGACCTTCAAGTAAGATCACTGCAGTAAATGGGTTCAGAGCATTGCATTCACCTCAGATGTGCCAGTAAATTCACTGTAGAAAACAGGCATTGAGCACTGCCTTAACCTCAGACATGACAGTGTGATGAATAATTAAAAATGAGAGTTGTAGTAAAGTAATACATGAAGTAGATCATCATGTGTATCTTTACCTTTGGCTAAATGTCCAGCCAGCTCCATTCTCTACTCTAGAACAGGAGAGCCAAAACAGGAGAACAGTTTCCCCTAATCCTAGTTAGGGCAGAGTAGTAGTTGAAAGGCGAGTATCACTTGATGTCAAATCTGTGGTGCTTCTGCCATGAGGATAGGGGAGAACTTTACCATCTCCTCTATCAGCAGTGGCAAAAAACTCAGCCCTAGTCACTAAAAATGTAAATATATTAATTTTTCAGCCCTAAATTCTGCTTTGTATCGGAGAGCCAAACTCTGTACACCAGCAAAAAGCCTAGAAATGAATGAAATGAGATATGTAGTGTAGATTTTCCTGCTGACTAAAATCTGCAGACACAACACTGACGAGTGAAACCAAATAGTCTTGAATGGGTTTTTATCATCAAGGAGCAAATGATCTGCTGTCCTGATCGGCCTGCGCAGGGGCAGCTTTACTTTGCTTTCATTTCCTCTCACTGTTTCACTTTCTCTAACAATCCTCTGGTGACTCCTAAATTCTTCCTATAAATACTTAAATAGGGAACCTTTAGCTGCACGTAGAACCGTAACCAGTATTTAGCACTGACAGCTTGTCAGCAATGTCTTGTTCTTCTGCTTATTGCTCCTCAAGAATTATCACTTGGCTCCGCAGCTTCAATTAGTGCCCGCTGGCCCTGCCATCAGGTAGCCCGAGATAGTAATAACTAGGGGTGCTCTACCCACTTGTATCTACCTGTGTAGGTTCCAGGTGCTAAACCAGAAGACCCTTGTCTGCTAATTGGGTCGACTACTACATCCAATGAAAGAAATTCAGTAGCACTCTGGTAATGATGCAAAATCTTCAGTGATTTATTAGCCCATATACAAATAAACAAAGGGCAACGTTTTGGGCCCCACTGGACCCTTTTTCAAGTCTCAGGTAACCGGAGAGTCAGGTGAAACTCCACACGGGAGATTGTTCTTTAAACATCGGTAAGCTGAGATCTTTTTAAGGGTGCAAAGAAGGGGATATTGTTGTGGGCATTGCACATACTGGACCTGTAAAGCAGCATATACTGTATATAGAGTGAGATAGTGCCTATAGTAACAGTGGATAATAGTCTCTGGGAAGGGAGTGTGACTGTGGGATAGCAGGTATAGTAGGGAGAGATGGTGCCTATAGTAACAGTGGATAATAGTCTCTGGGAAGGGAGTGTGACTGTGGGATAGCAGGTATAGTAGGGAGAGATGGTGTCTATAGTAACAGTGGGATAATAGTCTCTGGGAAGGGAGTGTGACTGTGGGATAGCAGGTATAGTAGGGAGAGATGGTGCCTATAGTAACAGTGGATAATAGTCTCTGGGAAGGGAGTGTGACTGTGGGATAGCAGGTATAGTAGGGAGAGATGGTGTCTATAGTAACAGTGGATAATAGTCTCTGGGAAGGGAGTGTGACTGTGGGATAGCAGGTATAGTAGGGAGAGATGGTGCCTATAGTAACAGTGGGATAATAGTCTCTGGGAAGGGAGTGTGACTGTGGGATAGCAGGTATAGTAGGGAAAGATGCTGCCTATAGTAACAGTGGATAATAGTCTCTGGGAAGGGAGTGTGACTGTGGGATAACAGGTATAGTAGGGAGAGATGGTGTCTATAGTAACAGTGGATAATAGTCTCTGGGAAGGGAGTGTGACTGTGGGATAGCAGGTATAGTAGGGAGAGATGGTGCCTATAGTAACAGTGGATAATAGTCTCTGGGAAGGGAGTGTGACTGTGGGATAGCAGGTATAGTAGGGAGAGATGGTGTCTATAGTAACAGTGGATAATAATCTCTGGGAAGGGAGTGTGACTGTGGGATAGCAGGTATAGTAGGGAGAGATGGTGCCTATAGTAACAGTGGATAATAGTCTCTGGGAAGGGAGTGTGACTGTGAGATAGCAGGTATAGTAGGGAGAGATGGTGCCTATAGTAACAGTGGATAATAGTCTCTGGGAATGCCTGTGGCTGTGGGATACAGATATAAATACTGGAGAAATGCTGGATCTTCCCACATGTCAGTACAGAAATCCTTTGTTCAGCTTTTTCTATTTCTCAAATGAAGTGAAAATGATGTATTTGTGGCCTGATTGTCCATTTCATTTTCATCAAATACTATGGGAGGGACAAGTGGAATGTGTAAGAGACTCTGCAGCGGTCCTTAAACTACACTGTATTAAGGTGAGAATTACTATATTACTATATAAGGCTATTGCACATACAGAAGTTGGGGAACTGGCCAGGGAATAATAAGCCACTAAGCAAATCTGTTCCGTGTTTTCATTGTTGTGAGGTTAATATTTGGCAAATGAATGTTCAGGGAGCACCGGGTGTATCTGCGAGATTTATAAGCCTCTGTGCAAGATAATCTAATTCCAGAGTCATTCTCCTTTATAAGTCATTTATATTCCATTTATAATCTAATATTAATATAATGGGAGAGCCGGGGGAAGAGGAGGAAGGAAATATTGAGACACACATTAAAATTACAAATGATGTTTATTTTCCTAAACAGAAAACAAATTACTGACGGTGAGAGGGATTCATGGAATCAAAGCACCCGGCCTGTTGTTTCCAAGGGCAAATAATAAACTAATTTGGCATCTGTTAATAATCCGACACCAAGAAAGATACAGTATGAGGCTCCAGCCGGCCGCGCTAAGAAACTTTCTTTCTTTGTTTATTGGTGTTTTTGCTAATTTCGTTGGCCCAAACCACTTGCAATGACCCGTGAAACCTCAGTTTCAGTTTTAAACACAAAATTTTTTTTCTCTATTTTTAATATTAAGACCAGACAAAACACATTTTCAGTTCAATCCATGTTTATTTGTCACTAGTTGAACATTGGTCCCGTAACCAAGGAAAATTTCTTCCCCCAATTATTAAATAATTAATTATTTAAAATACAAGGTGATGGAAATTTGGGAACTGACCTACATTCCCTGCATTGTTCATCTGTTTACTGTACAGGTATGGGATCTGTTATCCAGAATATTCAGGGCCAGATAAGGTATATTTCTGTAATTTGGATCTTTATACCTTAAGTCTACAAAATATAAATCACTGGAGTCAATGAGAGATGACCTTGCTGTAATTCTGAGCTTTCTGTGTAAAGGGTTTCCAGATAAAGGATCCTTTACCTGTATTACTTTCCATGCATCGGGAGTTGCATTGTACCTTCAGGAAGGAAGGAAGGATTGGGAGTTATACATAAAAAGGCTGAACGTAGGGCTCCATACAAAAAAAGTACAGTAAGTACAGTACCCCAAGTCATGCCTCTGCATTGAGCAATGTCCAGTGGTCTATCCATGATCAAGGGTGGGGATGAGGTGGAACTACAAGTCCCTTGTTGCACAACAAGAAACAACCCAAGCAGTGTCTGACAGATACCAGGAAAAGTCCCGGTGGGCCCAGGTATCAGTGGCCCCTCATGCTGCTAAACATTTGGCCTATTTCATGGCCATTCCTTATTTCTATGAGAACAAATTGGCTAAATAGATGGAATAACAGATTATAGTATGTAAAGAAAAGAGACTAGGAGAGGAGAGGAAGAATAATAGTACTGAGAGTGGCTCCTGGTCTAAGATTAATTAGTGGGCCCCTGGTCAAAGGTTATTGGGTGGGTCCCTGGTGTCCCAGTCCAACACTGAACCCAAGAGCTAATTATATGAGAAGGAATACTAGTTGCATGGTTACCATAAAGATAACTGATGCCACAAGAAGACATTTGCTACTCCAGGAAAGAAGAGAATAGTACATGGGTCCCAAAAATAAAGGGGCAGGTGGTTATTCCTCTTACAGGACTGAGGGGCGATCCCTTGAGGAAATGTATTGTCCCTGAAATTGCCCAGATACTATTCTTCTCGTGATCAACAATGTCCAGTGTAGAAAGCTCAACCTTCCCTCTCTGATTGACAGTTGAAGTGCAGACCCCTTTCTGCATAACCTTCCTCACCTTCTCCAATGAAATAAAGTTTTCAATGGGAACATCTGGCTTTGAACTAAAGGCGTATCCTTGAGAGGTCAGGACTGTAACCTGGAATGTGAGTGGCCAAAAATGCCCAGAAAAGAGTTGTACACCTGTATTTGTTCTTTTATTCTAGCTTTGGGCTGCCATCAGAAATCGTGGGGACTCTGTGATAATATTACATGAGTTATACAGGGAACTCTGAATAAAGGATAATGTACCCCCTACTGTAAATGATAAGGATATTAGAAGTCACTGAGGGGTTGTTCTGTGACCATATAAAGGCACAAGGCTGCAGGCTGAGTTATACAGGGAACTCTGAGTATCACTCATGTATTATAAGGGATAATGTACCCCCTACTGTAAATGATAAGGATATTAGAAGTCACTGAGGGGTTGTTCTGTGACCATATAAAGGCACAAGGTTGCAGGCTGAGTTATACAGGGAACTCTGAGTATCACTCATGTATTATAAGGGATAATGTACCCCCTACTGTAAATGATAAGGATATTAGAAGTCACTGAGGGGTTGTTCTGTGACCATATAAAGGCACAAGTCTGCAGGCTGAGTTATACAGGGAACTCTGAGTATCACTCATGTATTATAAGGGATAATGTACCCCCTACTGTAAATGATAAGGATATTAGAAGTCACTGAGGGGTTGTTCTGTGACCATATAAAGGCACAAGGCTGCAGGCTGAGTTATACAGGGAACTCTGAGTATCACTCATGTATTATAAGGGATAATGTACCCCCTACTGTAAATGATAAGGATATTAGAAGTCACTGAGGGGTTGTTCTGTGACCATATAAAGACACAAGGCTGCAGGCTGAGTTATACAGTGAACTCTGAGTATCACTCATGTATTATAAGGGATAATGTACCCCCTACTGTAAATGATAAGGATATTAGAAGTCAGTGAGGGGTTGTTCTGTGACCATATAAAGGCACAAGGCTGCAGGCTGAGTTATACAGGGAACTCTGAGTATCACTCATGTATTATAAGGGATAATGTACCCCCTACTGTAAATGATAAGGATATTAGAAGTCAGTGAGGGGTTGTTCTGTGACCATATAAAGGCACAAGGCTGCAGGCTGAGTTATACAGGGAACTCTGAGTATCACTCATGTATTATAAGGGATAATGTACCCCCTACTGTAAATGATAAGGATATTAGAAGTCAGTGAGGGGTTGTTCTGTGACCATATAAAGGCACAAGGCTGCAGGCTGAGTTATACAGGGAACTCTGAGTATCACTCATGTATTATAAGGGATAATGTACCCCCTACTGTAAATGATAAGGATATTAGAAGTCACTGAGGGGTTGTTCTGTGACCATATAAAGGCACAAGGCTGCAGGCTGAGTTATACAGGGAACTCTGAGTATCACTCATGTATTATAAGGGATAATGTACCCCCTACTGTAAATGATAAGGATATTAGAAGTCACTGAGGGGTTGTTCTGTGACCATATAAAGGCACAAGGCTGCAGGCTGAGTTATACAGGGAACTCTGAGTATCACTCATGTATTATAAGGGATAATGTACCCCCTACTGTAAATGATAAGGATATTAGAAGTCACTGAGGGGTTGTTCTGTGACCATATAAAGGCACAAGGCTGCAGGCTGAGTTATACAGGGAACTCTGAGTATCACTCATGTATTATAAGGGATAATGTACCCCCTACTGTAAATGATAAGGATATTAGAAGTCACTGAGGGGTTGTTCTGTGACCATATAAAGGCACAAGGCTGCAGGCTGAGTTATACAGGGAACTCTGAGTATCACTCATGTATTATAAGGGATAATGTATCCTCTACCCTATTGTTATGCATTACACTCTTGTGACCCACTTCTCATTTATGGGATTTGTTAGTTATTTATATAATGGGCATGAGGTCCCTCCAGATGCTGCTGTTGCTTAGCTCTAGGGTATGATTATCTGAAGAGCAGACAAGATGATATTTACAGGCTACAAACCCAGAGAGGCCTGGCACAGTCTGCTATACCCTTTTCTTCTGGAAATACACTGCTATATATAGGTTGTTAGATTAATAACGTATGATTAACTGCAAATGAATGTCCACTTTAAATGTAATTAATATAAACAAGGCTGGACTGACCGGTACTAGATGATCTCCTTGTGGGTCCAGTCCTGGACACTTCTCATCAGCCCTTTCCTATTTCCCCTACAAGCCTTTATAAACTCTACCCTTTAATATTTGTGCTGGGCCAGTGGAGCCTGAATGTTAGCTCTTTGTACAACTACAGGCAAAACAGCGCCATCTGCAGCATAGAACTAGAGCTGATCAGCCATGCAGCATGTGTGTGTGTGGGGGGTTAAAGGAGAACTAAAGCCTAACTAAAGAAGTAGATAGAAATATTGTACATGATGTTTTGTGCTTCTGTACCAGCCCAAGGCAACCACAGCCCTTTAGCAGTAAAGATCTGTGTCTCCAAAGATGCCCCAGTAGCTCCCCATCTTCTTTTCTGCTGATTCACTGCACATGCTCTGTGCTGCTGTCACTTACTGAGCTTAGGGACCCACTCACAATATACAGTACACATAGAATAGAAATGTCACAATATAAGGCTGATTAGTAATTAATACACATAATTACTACATGGCAGCACACAAACCAGTGCAATTAGCATCAGAATTGAATAATCAGCAAACCTGTAGCATCAGCTTATATTACAGCCAGGGAAGCTCATTTTCTGCTGGATAATTAGTGACGAGCCCTAAGCTTAGCTTCTCAACAGCCAATCAGAGCCCACTGAGCATGTGAGTGTCACAGACACTTTCCAAGATGGTGACCCCCTGTGACAAGTTTGAAGTCCTGGATCATTGCTGCTATTGACAAGCTCAAACTTTAGCCTCGTGCAATAAGTTCACTATATAAAATAGGACATTTTTAGCCACATTCAATTTTAGGATTTAGTTCTCCTTTAAATCCAGTTTGCAAGGTGCCCCAATATCAGTTATAGAGCCAGCACCCCTTTATGAAAAGTGCATTGTGTATATATTTCAGTATAATTTCTATACTTCATAGTTTTGCTTGTTTGAGGGAATTACACAATATAAACTGGGTCATTACAAAGGTCACACGGAGATAAAATATTTTCCCTGCTCGTCATTATTTCTGGCTAATCATTACTGGAAGCAAAGTCGCCTCCAGATTATCCTCCATTAGGAAACAGACTCTGAATTCCTTAGACTAAAGGCAACGATGAGGCAAATCCTGACTCATGCGGGAGGTTAAGTGGAACAGCGAGGCAGAGACAGGCCAAGGGCTCCATAGGGTTTCATGCAATACGTTAAATAAAGTGTTTATAAGCATTGAATGACCTTTACTGAAACCAAAGTGTCTGATTCATCTGTTAATAATTCAGGAGCAACTCATTTCCCTTTAAGCCTCTCTCTTCTGCAGAGTAACAGTCTTATTTTTAGCATTGGTATTAATAACATGTTTTTATAAAATACCAACATATTCGGCACAGAATTTAGCATAATTGAGCAGGAACAGTCCCCTAAGTTTGCTCATAGTCTGTACAGAGCGATCCCATAAAACTATGGCAGCATAGGTATTCCCCTGTACTAAGCACAATTCAGCAGGAACAGTCCCCTAAGTTTGCTCATAGTCTGTACAGAGAGATCCCATAAAACTATGGCAGCATAGGTATTCCCCTGTACTAAGCACAATTCAGCAGGAACAGTCCCCTAAGTTTGCTCATAGTCTGTACAGAGCGATCCCATAAAACTATGGCAGCATAGGTATTCCCCTGTACTAAGCACAATTCAGCAGGAACAGTCCCCTAAGTTTGCTCATAGTCTGTACAGAGAGATCCCATAAAACTATGGCAGCATAGGTATTCCCCTGTACTAAGCACAATTCAGCAGGAACAGTCCCCTAAGTTTGCTCATAGTCTGTACAGAGCGATCCCATAAAACTATGGCAGCATAGGTATTCCTCTATACTAAGCACAATTCAGCAGGAACAGTCCCCTAAGTTTGCTTATAGTCTGTACAGAGAGATCTCATAAAACTAAGACAGCATAGTTATTCCCCTGTACTAAGCACAATTCAGCAGGAACAGTCCCCTAAGTTTGCTCATAGTCTGTACAGAGAGATCCCATAAAACTATGGCAGCATAGGTATTCCCTGTACTAAGCACAATTCAGCAGGAACAGTCCCCTAAGTTTGCTCATAGTCTGTACAGAGAGATCCCATAAAACTATGGCAGCATAGGTATTCCCTGTACTAAGCACAATTCAGCAGGAACAGTCCCTAAGTTTGCTCATAGTCTGTACAGAGAGATCCCATAAAACTATGGCAGCATAGGTATCCCCTGTACTAAGCACAATTCAGCAGGAACAGCCTTGCTCATGCCAATGACAGTTAAAGAGGTTCCGCACTATCTGCACCTGTTCCCCTTTGTCCCTTGGAGGAAACACTTTATCCCGCTTGGTACAAACTTATCATCACTTGTAGTTGCCAAGAGATTTAGGAAGTGCAATAAAATGTTCTTATAAATCTCTCCTGGGATGATGCACATGAACTGATAAGTAATCTGTATAGAAAATGGGGTTCATACTGTCCTGCACCCCTGCTCTGCTTTAGGCTCAGGAGAAATCTCACATTTTTTTCACCACCTCTGCTGATATAATTATATATCTCTCTGCAGTAATTAACATGTTCTCTAATTACTTCCCAGACACTCACAGGTTCCACTCTCACTCCTCTGTGTCTTATTTATATCCAGATAAATGTTCTCTCTCTCTGTGGGGATTAATAACAGGAACCATCAACGTCTTTCATAAGAAAGGGACAAGTCTGTTACACAGTCAGCTCTTTCCCTGCTATTTGCTAAGAGTGTCCTCAGTGACTTCTAAATATCCTTATCATTTACAGTAGGGGGCACATTATTCCTTATAATACATGAGTGATACTCAGAGTTCCCTGTATAACTCAGCCTGCAGCCTTGTGCCTTTATATGGTCACAGAACAACCCCTCAGTGACTTCTAATATCCTTATCATTTACAGTAGGGGGTACAGTATCCCTTATAATACATGAGTGATACT
The DNA here is from genome assembly GCA_038501925.1 of Xenopus petersii. Taxonomy (NCBI): domain Eukaryota; kingdom Metazoa; phylum Chordata; class Amphibia; order Anura; family Pipidae; genus Xenopus; species Xenopus petersii. The sequence continues at coordinate 5,666,185 of CM076674.1, read as the reverse complement.
CAGAGTTCCCTGTATAACTCAGCCTGCAGCCTTGTGCCTTTATATGGTCACAGAACAACCCCTCAGTGACTTCTAATATCCTTATCATTTACAGTAGGGGGTACAGTATCCCTTATAATACATGAGTGATACTCAGAGTTCCCTGTATAACTCAGCCTGCAGCCTTGTGCCTTTATATGGTCACAGAACAACCCCTCAGTGACTTCTAATATCCTTATCATTTACAGTAGGGGGTACAGTATCCCTTATAATACATGAGTGATACTCAGAGTTCCCTGTATAACTCAGCCTGCAGCCTTGTGCCTTTATATGGTCACAGAACAACCCCTCAGTGACTTCTAATATCCTTATCATTTACAGTAGGGGGCACATTATTCCTTATAATACATGAGTGATACTCAGAGTTCCCCGTATAACTCAGCCTGCAGCCTTATGTCTTTATATGGTCACAGAACAACCCCTCAGTGACTTCTAATATCCTTATCATTTACAGTAGGGGGTACATTATCCCTTATAATACATGAGTGATACTCAGAGTTCCCTGTATAACTCAGCCTGCAGCCTTGTGCCTTTATATGGTCACAGAACAACCCCTCAGTGACTTCTAATATCCTTATCATTTACAGTAGGGGGTACATTATCCCTTATAATACATGAGTGATACTCAGAGTTCCCTGTATAACTCAGCCTGCAGCCTTGTGCCTTTATATGGTCACAGAATAACCTCTATTTGTATAATGAACAGGGGGGGCTTGTTCTTTCGCTCACTATAATGTTAATAACAGTGAGATGCTGAATCCTGATTTTCCTCCGGGGGAGAGGAGACTATTTATAATAAGTGACTATAATTCCTGTAAGTCTCTTAGTAGCACTTTACTCATATTTCCAGCTGGAAACACTCAATCGTGTTGCTGGGGATACAAGGAGCAGGTGGCTGTACTGGATTTTACTCTGCTCTGCGGGTCCCCAAACAACATTCCCAGCACTTAGAGTTTGTGGCCACCTGCTCCCCAGTCTTTTTCATGTCAGATGAAACTTCTACCAAATACTTTCCTTCTCTTGTGTCTTCCCTCCACGGAGCCTGAATCCCACTGGCTGGAATTTTTCAGAGCCGCTTGCTGTCCCTTCCCTACTAATCTTCCTCTCTGTGGATCAAATGTCTGTTCATAATAATAATAATAAAAATAATAATAATAAATGTCACATGGGTCAAACCACAAGGAATTAAAGTAACGGGAGGTTCTTGATTGACTTTGTTTCCATATCATAGGACAGAGTTATTCTAGGGACTGACGCAGGCTACACCGCAGGCTGACTGCCCTGATCTGATCCAGATGCTGAACTCCGGCCAAAAATCAGTGCAGCCGGCCAAGCATGACATATTTAGAAGAAAATGGTTTTCCAATAGGGAATTGATCCGCTAAGGGGGGATTGGGTTCTGCATAGAATAAATACAATATGGCCGATCACACACACAGGCAATGGCAGGAGGGTATAAGGAAGACTGGGGGTGCCCAGAGAACAAGGCCAGGCAGTTGGGGAGTAAGATTTTAAAAGGGGCTTTAGTATTATTGTAATGAGAATTCTGTTTTGATCAAGAATGTTCTGCATTCAGAGATTGCTGGGAGTTACACTTCAGCAACAGCAAAGTTGGGGAACATTCATATGAAGTGTTTCTGTCTCCATCTTGTCCAGCTGCCTTCATATTCTTCTACTGTCTCCATCTTGTCCTTTTGTCTCTATCTTGCAATACTGTCTCCATCTTGTCCTACTTTCTCCATCTTGCCCTACTGTCTCCACCTTGTCCTACTGTCTCATCTTGTCCTTTTGTCTCCATCTTGCTCTACTGTCTCCATCTTGCCCTACTGTTTCCATCGTGTCCCACTGTCTCCATCTTGTCCTCCTTTCTCCATCTTGTCCCACAGTCTCCATATTGTCCTGATATCTCCATCTTGTCCTACTGTCTCCATCTTGCTCTACTGTCTCCATCTTGTCCTACTGTCTCCCTCTTGTCCTACTTTCTCCATCTTGTCCTACTGTCTCCATCTTGTCCTACTTTCTCCATCTTGTCCTACTGTCTCCATCTTGTCCTACTTTCTCCATCTTGTCCTACTTTCTCCATCTTGTCCTACTGTCTCCATCTTGTCCTACTTTCTCCATCTTGTCCTACTTTCTCCATCTTGTCCTACTGTCTCCATCTTGTCCTGCTTTCTCCATCTTGTCCTACTGTGTCCATCTTGTCCTACTTTCTCCATCTTGTCCTACTGTCTCCCTCTTGTCCTACTTTCTCCATCTTGTCCTACTGTCTCCATCTTGTCCTACTGTCTCCCTCTTGTCCTACTTTCTCCATCTTGTCCTACTGTCTCCATCTTGTCCTATTGTCTCCCTCTAGTCCTACTTTCTCCATCTTGTCCTACTTTCTCCATCTTGTCCTACTTTCTCCATCTTGTCCTACTGTCTCCATCTTGTCCTACTTTCTCCATCTTGTCCTACTGTCTCCCTCTTGCCCTACTGTCTCCATCTTGTCCTACTGTCTCCATCTTGTCCTACTGTCTCCCTCTTGTCCTACTTTTTCCCTCTTGTCCTACTTTCTCCATCTTGTCCTACTTTCTCCATCTTGTCCTACTGTCTCCATCTTGTCCTACTTTCTCCATCTTGTCCTACTGTCTCCATCTTGTCCTACTTTCTCCATCTTGTCCTACTGTCTCCATCTTGTCCTACTTTCTCCATCTTGTCCATGTTGTCCTACTGTCTCCATCTTGTCCTACTTTCTCCATCTTGTCCATTTTGTCCTACTGTTTCTATCTTGTCCCATTGTCTCTATGCTGCATTAAAATTACAGCTCTCTTGATGTTTTAGAAATAGTATTGTTCTTATTGCAATTACACATTATTGTGTGGACAAAGCAAAGATTTATCCTGCTTTTTTCTTAGGAGGAATAGTGGGTCCTACAAAAGGGCAGGAGCTTTAAGGCCTACAAAATCCCAGTCCTTTGAGCACTGTGCACCAATAACTTACACTGAGCCCTTCTTTGTGCTGTATCTGGGCTCTGCGCAAGATTCATGGTGCTGCTTAATCAGAGAGCCACCCTGTAATTATTGTCTGCCATAGGAAGGGATGATGTGCAAGTTGGGGCTATTCCTGATTATTATTTTCACATTTTAATAAAGTGACAACATATTCAACACTGAGCAATGTATGGGTGCATGCAGTGAACATACAGCTTTGTATACAAAATTAGCCAAGGCAACAACTGAAACAGGCAGTAAAGAGGTCTCTGCCCCAAAGAGCTTACAATTCAAAGCAAGAAGGGGTTGAAACTCTTAATCCCAGGAGGCAGTTTTGAGCTGGAGAGGTGCCCACTACTAGGAGCAACATTCCAAAACCATTACAACTCTGATTCTCTGCACTTTTGGACTTTTGTGACATTTTTGTAAATGGCCAATCTCACCTGAATGTGTTAAAGTAGAGGTTTGTGAGATAACTGTGAAATAATGACAGGCAGAAAAAATGTCTTGCCCATCCTACTATTCCCCTCAATGTCTGTAAAGATGCAGTCACTACAAGTGGCCAGTAGGTGTCACTGCAGGACAGCATCAGCGGCTCAATATGATCAAAAGAAAAAGATGAACAAAAATGCCCATTTAGTATAACAATGCCTAAGGGTTTCACGAAATCTACTTACTCTTTCTTCTAAATATAATAAACTGTGCATCCTTCAGGGGGGACTGTGTCTGTAACAATTGTAAAGAGAAAAGTTAACTCTTAATGTGCCTTTTTATTCTGCCTCTGTCATTAACATTGATGTTCTGGGACCAGAAGGCAGATTAATGCATAAAATTATGTGTATTTCTATATAGCCCCTCTCCTGCTGTTCTTTCACTGTAATTTGGTTGTTTGGATTACTGATTGGATTATTTAGGGCCGTGGACCTGAGACAGCAGTCTGTACATTCTCCTCCCACGCCCAAAATATAAACATGCAGACTATTTGGCTCCCTATAAAAATGACCCTTGTCTGTGTGAATGCGATAGGGACCTTAGATTGTAAGATCCACTGGGGCAGGGACTGATGGGAATGTGATAGGGGCCTTAGATTGTAAGCTCACTGGGGCAGGGACTGATGGAATTTTCATAGGGACCTTAGATTGTAAGCTCACTGGGGCAGGGACTGATGGAATTTTCATAGGGACCTTAGATTGTAAACTCCGCTGGGGCAGTGTCTGATGGGAACATGATAACAACCTTCGTTTGTAAGCTCCACTGGGACAGGGACAGATGGGAATGTGATAGGGGCCTTAGATTATAAGCTACAGGGACTGATGGGAATGTGATAGGGACCTTAGATTATAAACTCCACTGGTACAGGGACTGATGGGAATGTGATAGGGACCTTAGATTGTAAGCTCACTGGGACAGGGACAGATGGGAATGTGATAGGGACCTTAGATTGTAAGCTCACTGGTGCAGGGTCTGATGGCAATGTGATAGGGGCCTTAGATTGTAAGCTCCACTGGGACAGGGTCTGATGGGAATGTGATAGGGACCTTAGATTGTAAGCTTCACTGTGACAGGGACAGTTGGGAATGTGATAGGGACCTTAGATTGTAAACTCCACTGGGGCTGGGACTGATGGGAATGTGATAGGGACCTTAGATTGTAAGCTCCACTGAGTCAGGGACTGATGGGAATGTGATAGGGGCCTTAGAATATAAACTCCACTGGTACAGGGACTGATGGGAATGTGATAGGGACATTAGATTGTAAGCTCACTGGGGCAGGGACTGATGGGAATGTGATAGGGGCCTTAGATTGTAAGCTCCGCTGGGGCAGGGACTGATGGGAATGTGATAGGGGCCTTAGATTGTAAGCTCCACTGGGGCAGGAACTGATGGCAATGTGATAGGGGCCTTAGATTATAAGATACAGGGACTGATGGGAATGTGATAGGGACCTTCGATTGTAAGCTCACTGGGGCAGGGTCTGATGGCAATGTGATAGGGGCCTTAGATTGTAAGCTCCACTGGGGCAGGGACTGATGGGAATGTGATAGGGACCTTAGATTGTAAGTTCCACTGGGGCAGGGACTGATGGGAATGTGATAGGGACCTTAGATTGTAAGCTCACTGGGGCAGGGACTGATGGAATTTTCATGGGGACCTTAGATTGTAAACTCCACTGGGGCAGTGTCTGATGGGAACATGATAAGAACCTTAGTTTGTAAGATCCACTGGGGCAGGGACTGATGGGAATATGATAGGGACCTTAGATTGTAAGCTCCACTGGGACAGGGACAGATGGGAATGTAATAGGGACCTTAGATTGTAAGCTCCACTGGTACAGGGACTGATGGGAATGTGATAGGGACCTTAGATTGTAAGCTCCACTGGGGCAGGGACTGATGGGAATGTGATAGGGGCCTTAGATTATAAACTACAGGGACTGATGGGAATGTGATAGGGACCTTAGATTGTAAGCTCCACTGAGTCAGGGACTCATGGGAATGTGATAGGGGCCTTAGATTATAAACTCTACTGGTACAGGGACTGATGGGAATGTGATAGGGACATTAGATTGTAAGCTCCGCTGGGGCAGGGACTGATGGGAATGTGATAGGGACCTTAGATAGCAAGGTCCAAATCTTGGATAAAGAAGACGCTGGTTTGAACGAGGCGTGAAAGAGGCGATTCATGTCAAGGTGGAGAGACCATCTCTGAACAGAGGCGGGGGCCTTCGACACCACCTGTCTGCTACATACAATGCTGTTCTAACATCTGTACCCCGGCGGATTCAGAACACTTCACACATCCATTCATGCAACTCTCACAGTAACAACTGTATCTAGGAGTCACATGATACATTGGATAATCGTATCACAGTAACTACACAGAATCTACACCTCTGTGAGTTTCTTCAGATGTCACCTGTCACGTTCAGCACCCTACATATCTAGAACCCAAGCTAAGCTCCCTGGTCTTGGCTCTCACTTCTGCCTTTAACCGCCGCCTTTCACCTCGGGAGGAGCCCTCGGCTAATTGGATGCCGCCAGGTTTTAATTGAGAGAGGAGCTAAGCTAAACGGTTCTGGACTAGCAAAGGGGCACAATTGTCTCACCAGGATATTGGAAGGAAAACACCATCAGGAACAGGCAGGCTGGGCCAGCACAAGCAGAGAGAATGGTCAGACAGGCCGGAATCAGGATAGAGAACGTAGAATAGTCGATGGACAGGCAAAGGTCAGATTGGAGAGATCAGAATAGTCACAGACAGGCAGGATCAGGATTGGAGAGATCAGAGTAGTAAATCAGGCGGGAGAGGGTCAAAACACAATAGATCAGTCAAGATTCACAAATAATTAACACCCAGGAACTTCTAAATAGAACCTAACAACGGGCAATCCTAAACACACTGAATTCCCTTTTTAAACTGTTTGAATTTGACTCCATTGCATGCTGACGTCACACACCGGCGTCACTGCGCCTTTAAGAAACAGACGTGCGCGTGGCGCAGATTAACCGGCACCGGAGAGGAAGGAACAGCACAGGGGGCGTCCACACCTTGGACGTGGCGGTGGACCCCGCTGCCCACTAGACCATCAGGGTAACTTTTCCTTACATCACCTCTTTGAAGAGTTACAATGTGCCATTGTAAATGGATTAGTGGAAGAGTTTATATGCCGAGAATTTCCCACACCAGTCAGTTGTACTGAAGAAGCTGCTCGGATGAGTAGTGAAACGTCTTCATTGATTACTCAGCAAGTCCAGTTGTTTTTAGCATAAATATAATTTAAACAGGGTGACAGAGTACAAATATTAAGTGTTTAAAGTAAGTATTTAAACAGATCATGTGACATTATATTCCAGGTTCATTCCAAGTGGTTGTCTAGTTTCCAAAAAGAACATCCAGTTTGCTTCTTGTTTGTCTAAAATGCTCCCACCTCTAATATGTGACGAAATCTTCTATTTACCAATTACAGAAAAGAAAGTGACTGATCTATTTGTACATGCGGCAAAATGTTTGGCTACAGTGGTGGAACTAATTGGATCTTTTACATTACGTGTATGTCCCCTAATTCTCTCTTTTGGTGTATGACTAGTTTGGCCAACATAGTGTTGGAAGCATTTTTTACATGTAATTAGATATACAACATTCTTGGAGTTATAATTGATACATTGTCTAATATTATACATTTTATTGGATATATATGAAAAAGTGGTGGTTCTGTTGACATAATTACATGTGATGCACCTAGAAGCTCCACATTTATGCATCCCCTTTGTGTTCACAAGTATTCAAGGTTCAGAACTCAGTATAAGCTTATTTCACCAAACAGGACCATTTGGCCAGAGCCATCATCAGTGATCATAGAGCCCTACAACTACATTAGTAGCAACCTCCTACTAGGATGTCCCACTATCAGTCCATTGGTCAGTGGGCCCTACCAACAAGTAGAATGGAAATTACCCCACTGAAAAATAAAATGGTATGTTCATTGATGGTCATTCTTATGATCTGCTCCAACCATTATCCCAAAACTCTGCCTATGATCTACTCACCTCTGAGCTCGGGTGAAGGGAAGGCAGTTCTGGGCATAACAGGGCATGACAGGGGTTTAGCCAGAAATCACTTTGGGTCAGTACTGGACTGGTGAATCTGGAAACCACCAGTTAACCAAACACCAAGGACCCACCACTCCAGCCACCACCACACATCACTACCCAAAGACAATACTCTCTTCCCTTTCTGCAAAATGTGCCACACCAATTTGGTGAGCCCAGTTGATGGGACCCTCATGGACAAGGACACACCAGAATGTCTGCCAGTTAACCGGTGGGCCAATCAATCCCCAATTAGAGTGATTTAAGTTAGTGAGAAAGGCTAGGACACAATATTGGGATAGGGGTGTAAGTGTAACCAAAGCTCTACACATAGCTTTTCTGGTGACAGTTCTCAATACTCAGAACCCTAAGACTCATGGTGTGGGGTGCACTATCTGCCCAAACATGCCATTTATTTCACTGGAATCTTCCTCTCTCAGTCAGTGCCCCCTACCTGTTAACCCTAAATCTCCACACCACAAAGTACAGAATGGGGTCAATGAAGCTATTGGCACTGGCCAGGGGTCGGGTGACTTTGTAGACTACATTTACAGCATTTAGTGTTCCACAATTGCAGTTTGTCTTTCTCAAATAGTAATACAGGGTCTGGGTCACATGGAAAAGAAGGAAGCAGATAACAAAGACAGCAAGGACAAGAACGATTACACTGATGGACTTCTTTTTGAAATCAGAGTTGGGGGAGTTGTTGGCCGTTGGCTTCATGAGGGTATAAACCATGAGGCTATAAGAAAGCAGGATTATAATGAAGGGGACGCAGTAGAGCAGAGCCAGGTTCACTGTGTTGAAGATGACAAAGTGGTCAATGCTGGAGGTATCGTGACACATTATTTTGCCTCTTAGGCTACTGGTGGTGACAAAGTACAATATGGGAGACTGCAGGCCAATAACCACAACCCATATGGTGGCACAAAGCAATCTTGCATAACGCATTTGACCCCTATGTAGGAACTGGATTGGGTAGCATACGGCCAGGAATCGATAAATGCTGATGGACAGGAGGAATAAGATGCTGGAGTAGAGGCTGGTGTAGAACAGGAACATCATTATTTTGCACAAGGCCTCACTGAAGGGCCATTCGTTCTCCTTGGAATAGTAAAAGATCAACAAAGGAAGGGAAAGGACATAGAGCAGATCGGACAAGGCCAAATTAAACATAAATAAGTTAATGACCTTCCAAGGCTGTACCCTGAACAGAAAGATGTAGAGAGCCAGGATATTGAGGACAAAGCCCAAGGAGAAGATAGGATATATTTGAATTCTTCATGAAAGAGGCATCGATAGCACAAGTTGTTACCTCCAGTTATTTTCCCTATGATTCTGCTGAAATGATAAAGAGCAAATGTTTAGTTTTTGTGGGTTTGTTCTTTTAAAAGTATTAGAAATTAATATATTCTAACCCTGAAATAACATTCCTATCTAGCAAATTGAGAATGCTCGCTTTTCTTAGTCTGTGATATATAGTAGGGAGAGATGGTGCCCATAGTAACAGTGGATAATAGTCTGTGGGAAGGGAGTGTGACTGTGGGATAGCAGGTATAGTAGGGAGAGATGGTGCCTATAGTAACAGTGGATAATAGTCTCTGGGAAGGGAGTGTGACTGTGGGATAGCAGGTATAGTAGGGAGAGATGTGTCTATAGTAACAGTGGGATAATAGTCTGTGGGAAGGGAGTGTGACTGTGGGATAGCAGGTATAGTAGGGAGAGATGGTGCCTATAGTAACAGTGGGATAATAGACTCTGGGAAAGGAAGGGTGACTGTGGGATAGCAGGTATAGTAGGGAGAGATGGTGTCTATAGTAACAGTGGATAATAGTCTGTGGGAAGGGAGTGTGACTGTGGGATAGCAGGTATAGTAGGGAGAGATGGTGTCTATAGTAACAGTGGATACTAGTCTCTGGGAAGGGAGTGTGACTGTGGGATAGCAGGTATAGTAGGGAGAGATGGTGCCTATAGTAACAGTGGATAATAGTCTCTGGGAAGGGAGTGTGACTGTGGGATAGCAGGTATAGTAGGGAGAGATGGTGCCTATAGTAACAGTGGATAATAGTCTCTGAGAAGGGAGTGTGACTGTGGGATAGCAGGTATAGTAGGGAGAGATGGTGCCTATAGTAACAGTGGATAATAGTCTGTGGGAAGGGAGTGTGACTGTGGGATAGCAGGTATAGTAGGAAGAGATGGTGCCTATAGTAACAGTGGATAATAGTCTCTGGGAAGGGAGTGTGACTGTGGGATAGCAGGTATAGTAGGAAGAGATGGTGCCTATAGTAAGGGACTGAGAAGCCACCCTATGGGTGGGATGTGTAAATAAGAGGGGACACTATATAACAGAGTTAACATTCACCTACCTTTCATATGGGACCTTCTGGGTAGTACAATGTCCCTGTAGACAGAGAGAGCAGGTGCTACATTCTTGTGCCATGAGATTAAGGACTGTATCCTCCACCTTTAACGAGGAATTGCTCATCAGTTCCGAGCAGGAGCAGCAGTCAAGGTTATATTTATTCCAAGTGAGAGTGTGGGAAGAACAGAGAACACAACACTAAGTGAAACCAGTTCTTCTGTTGCACAAGAGCCACAAGCAATTGATTTTGGGCAGACAGTGTCATTTTCAGTATATAACGGGTCAGTACCTGGAAGCCCATTAGTAGCAGTCAAGGGAAAGAACTTTCAGTCGGTGCAGTCACCACGGTGACACAGAACAGCGTTTGAGCAGATAATCAATAGACAGATGAATTAGTGGTTTATTTGTACAATGCAGAAAATAAGAGGGAGCCTTAAAGGGAAATGGGGGAATGTAATGGAGTAAAAGTCATATATGAATAAGCAGAACACAGAAGGGGAATATTTAGGGTGCTTAAAGCTCAGATCTAGAGTATCCATTCAGAGTGAGCTTTCTGCTCTGTAGAGTATCAGGGGGTGGTACCTCCTGTGTTGCACAGTCTATGAACCAATAGGAAGCTGCTCCTGCCAGTCTGAATGTGCTGATCACTGAATGTGAAGCTACAGGGCATAGAGAGAACATTGTTTTATGTAAAAGTGAACTTTATATATAAATATATATGCTGAGACTCCTGGGACGGCTGGTATCAGCTTGGTATGGCTTTGGCAAGCTTGGAATGTTAAATATTCCAGGCTTGTTTGATATTAGGTCAGGAAATTTGTACAACCAGTCATACGGGTCTATCCAATGAACATTACAGTCGATATCAGAGCCAGATATACCTGGGGAGCTCAGGTGATGCACCTTGGGTCAACCAAACAGGGTGGGAAGTTCAAGACTGAAATTGCCCCATTATTTATTGGAATGCCCTGAATACTCAATCACTGGGAGGTGGAACCTTGTCTCTCTGGTACCCACCTTGACTTTGAGGCTATCCTGGGAAAATTAGAAAATTGGCAGGTGTTTGTTCCTCCAGCCTCCTTGTCCCTCTTCTTTGGTCCTGAAGGCTCAGTCCTGCCAACCCAGGGTTCCCTTTTCCTCCCAGAATAATGAGATTTCCCTCCTTAGGGTGCTTAGAAGTGGGTGGAAGGAGCTCTCGCCTGAGAGTAGATGATAAAATTCTGTATTTTGGTGTGTACATTAGCTGTCATCTCAACCTCATCATATTCCCATCAGCTCCGAAGGCTGGTTCTGAGTCGCAGCCATATGATTACTTTGTCTTGTGCTCAGGGGAGATGGTACCAGTTGTGTCTTCCTGATATGTAGATGCCCAAAGGGTCCTTGGCACTGGTATTCAATAATTCAATAACTTCCTAATGGCGACCCCAGACAGAGAAGAAGAAACTGTCTCGTGCTCAGTCATGACTCAACATAATGTATGATCTCACCCAGCATATAAACAAGAAAAAAACACTGATTGGTATCCCTGTGTGTATATATATGTATTTGATCCTTATTAAACCCAAACTATAGGTAGAGGTCTGACAAAGTCAGATGAAAAACAGGTTAACAATATTATTTAGAAAAAAGAAACCCCACCAAATAGTTAATGATATATCTATACCAAGTAAACTCAAACCATAAATTGCAAGACCGAGATAATTAATGATAATAATAATTCATAAAAAGGTGCTGACTAATAAATTAAGTAAATTGCTAGTGCAAATAAATAAAGTGAAATCAATCAGTCCAAGAACTGATGATAAAAATAGTTAATTATTCCTGAATCCAAAGGGTATATTAACCCACCAATAGATTCCAATAACACCCCTTAATAAAGAAGTTCCTTCATTAATTAATATATAACGTGTGATTAATCAAAATAGAATTGGCAAATTGATATTGCAATTAAGTTCCACCAATAAAGTGCCGTGCAATAAATAGGCTAAAAAATGAGACTTGGTTTATTGATTAATTGGTTAAAAAGGAATTATTAAAAATGGCCAGAAATTCAATATGGGTTAAAAAGTTATTCGGTCATACTCCAAGAATAAAGTTAATAGAAATGTGAAAAATTCAGAGGGTCGAGTTGTCCCAAAAACTAACTGCCTATTTTGTAGGGATGCACCGAATCTACTATTTTGGATTCGGCCGAACCCCCGAATCCATCGTGAAAGATTCGGCCGAATACCGAACCGAATCCGAACCCTAATTTGCATATGCAAATTAGGGGTTGGAAGGGGAAAACATTTTTTACTTCCTTGTTTTGTGACAAAAAGTCACGCGATTGCCCTCCCCGCCCCTAATTTGCATATGCAAATTAGGATTCGGATTCGGTTCGCCCGGGCAGAAGGATTCCGCCGAATCCTGCTGAAAAAGGCCAAATCCTGGCCGAATCCCGAACCGAATCCTGGATTCGGTGCATCCCTATTATTTTGTTTCTAAAGCCTGGGACACCACAAAGTAAAGGCAGGACAGGGTGACCGGAGCTGTGGCCTAAAAGAGGCTAAATAGCCCTAAAAAGCCACAAACTCACGGCCCCTTAGAACGGAAGGAAGATAGAAGAGGTGGTAAAGCAAAGGATTAGACCAGAATTCCTGCCCCCATCGAATGTAACCAGTATGTTACCCTAATGTAATTATTTCTTCAGAGTCAAAATTCTATCTAAGGAGACCAATTTTCAAGAGGAGGCCGCGCATTTTCGCTTAGAAGCTTTGTCAAGGCGAAAGTCAATGAATGAACTTATTTATTAAGGGGTGTTATTGGAATCTATTGGTGGGTTAATATACCCTTTGGATTCAGGAATAATTAACTATTTTTATCATCAGTTCTTGGGCAGTTGAACATATTCTTCCAGTTGAGCACCCAGGGGGCCCAGTAACTTCTAGTTACCTACTGCCAGGTAGAGGTGTGTCATATGAGCCAATCAGAATGTCAGAACATTTAGACCCCCCAAACCTAACTATAGCCGGCAGAAGTAGAATTGTAGAACCTGTAATGAATCAGAACAATAGGAAAGTACCAGGGAGCAACATGTGGCCAATCAGAAGAGCAGCACAGTGAGTGTATAAGGATAAGGTACCAATATAGGGATTGAAGGTCAGACACCCAAACTGTTATTCCTATTAATCATGCAGATCTCTACATTAATTAATAACACTTTCTAGGGCTGATTAATAGCAAAGTGATGAGCCAAACACCCTTGTTGCCCAATCACCTGCTGCTAGGGATGAAGTATCAGGGGATGCTGGGAGATGTAGTGCGAGTATGGATGGAAGGTCAGTTAGAAGGGGCAGAAACAGAATCCTAAGCAAATGGGGTATGAGGAGCCTCTGATGTATAGACGCCCCATGTATGTGCCCCATGGTTAGCTGGTGGCGCTGATCAAAGCCTGAGATCATAAATCCTGGCCAATGGGGCACATAAAGAAGTCAATGAAACTGTGGCACGGGGGTCTGGGGGGCACGACCTGGGGGTGAGGGAAGTCGATGTCTCTGTACAAGTGCGTATTTCCCCGACAATAGGGGCATTGTCCATGTGAGTGAGAGAGGGGAGAGCTATAAGGGGGGCACTGAAGAAAATGTCAAATAAATCTACAAAGTGTCAGAATAGAATCAGAGATCTGAGCAAGATCAATTGACATTTGTCATTGTGCGAAGTGTCCCAGACTGTTAAAAAGGCTGTTATGCATTTTTGGGGCACAATAAAATCCTTATTAGGCTGCGATCTCTATCCCTGGGGCAGTGTTGTATCATTGTTAACGTCCCCTTGTATGTCTCCCTGTCCTCTCACTTATTTACTGTGTGGTCTCTATGTACAGACTATGAGCAAACTTAGAGGGCTGTTCCTGCTGAATTGTGCTTAGTACAGGGGAATACCTATGCTGCCATAGTTTTATGGGATCTCTCTGTACAGACTATGAGCAAACTTAGGGACTGTTCCTGCTGAATTGTGCTTAGTACAGGGGAATACCTATGCTGCCATGGTTTTATGGGATCTCTCTGTACAGATTATGAGCAAATTTAGGGACTGTTCCTGCTGAATTGTGCTTAGTACAGGGAATACCTATGCTGCCATAGTTTTATGGGATCTCTCTGTACAGACTATGAGCAAATTTAGGGACTGTTCCTGCTGAATTGTGCTTAGTACAGGGAATACCTATGCTGCCATAGTTTTATGGGATCTCTCTGTACAGACTATGAGCAAACTTAGGGACTGTTCCTGCTGAATTGTGCTTAGTATAGGGAATACCTATGCTGTCATAGTTTTATGGGATCTCTCTGTACAGACTATGAGCAAACTTAGGGGACTGTTCCAGCTGAATTGTGCTTAGTACAGGGAATACCTATACTGCCATAGTTTTATGGGATCTCTCTGTACAGACTATGAGCAAACTTAGGGACTGTTCCTGCTGAATTGTGCTTAGTACAGGGAATACCTATGTACCATAGTTTTATGGGATCTCTCTGTACAGACTATGAGCAAACTTAGGGGACTGTTCCTGCTGAATTGTGCTTAGTACAGGGAATACCTATGCTGCCATAGTTTTATGGGATCTCTCTGTACAGACTATGAGCAAATTTAGGGACTGTTCCTGCTGAATTGTGCTTAGTACAGGGAATACCTATGCTGCCATAGTTTATGGGATCTCTCTGTACAGATTATGAGTAAACTTAGGGGACTGTTCCTGCTGAATTGTGCTTGGTGCTTAGTGCTTGGAATCTCGGTACAGTCAGGGCTATGCCACCAGCTGTGACTGGTAGATACCATGATATGCAGGGGGTGGTTGCCATATTTCTACCATGTTCTATCGTGTTTATGGTTGTACCTAGTACCTATGGGCAAAATTAAAGGGATTGTTAGATTTTGGGTTAACGTTTAGTATGATGCAGAGAGAGTGATATACTGAGGCAATTTGCAATTGGTCTAGATTTTTTTATTATTCGTGGTTCTTGGGATATTTTGCAGCTCTTCTGTTTCCACGAGGCCTATGGTCCCCAGTTTGTGTCTCATTTCTACCCCCCACACATACGTCATACTGCCTGACATTAGCTTAAAGGGGTAGTTCACATTTAAATCAACTGTTAGTATGATGTAGAGAGTGATATTTGAGATGATTTGCAATTGTTTTTCATTTTTTATCTGGTTGCTAGGGTCCAAATTACCCTAGCAACCATGCACTAATTTGAACAAGATCCCGGGAAATGAATAGGAGAGGGTCTGAATAGAAAGATGCGTAATAAAAAGTAGCAGTAATAATAAATGTGTAGCTTCATGGAGCATTTGTTTTTTTAGATGTGGTCAATGATCCCCTTTTGAAAGCTGGAAAAAGTAAAAAAAAAAAAAGTGTATTTTTTACACTACTGGTGTAAAAAATAAGGTGAAAAACACTCAACAGTTGCCCTCTTTGGCGCAAATTCACTAAGCACCGAAGCGCCGAACGCTAGCGTCAATTCGCTAGCGTTTGGCATTTTCGGTACTTTGCAAATTCACTAACGAACGCTGGCGTTCATTCGCTAGTGTTACTTCGCACACTTACGCCAGGCGAATTTTTGCTGGCGAAGTAACTACGCAAATTCACTAACATGCGCAGTGTACTGAACGCTACCTTTTACGCTAGACTTCCTTCGCCACCTCAGACCTGGCGAAGCGCAATAGAGTAGATAGGGATTGTTTCAAAAAAAGTCAAATTTTTTTCTAAGTCCCAAAAAACGCTGGCGTGTTTTCTACATGATGGGTGATAGGCTGAAAAAGATCGAAAAAAATTTTGGGGCTCCCCTCCTTCCCCCCTACATTTCCTGACTCATGGCAACTTACCTAGACAGTGGGCACATGTGAAGGGCAAAATAAAAGTTTTATTTGCTGATTTGAAGGTTTTCTTGGCATTTGTAGTGCTGATACGTGTTCCTCCATTGAAATTTGAATTTGGCGCCGTATGCAAATGAACCATCGCTTAGATAACTTCGCTTCACTTGGCGAATTAACGCTAGCGCAACTTCAAAAACTTACGCTACCCCTGTGCGCAACTTCGGATTTTAGTGAATTTGCAGAGCACTGGCGAAAATACGTCTGGCGAAGTGTGGCAAAGTGTGGCGAAGTTGCGCCTGGCGCAACTTCGCATCTTAGTGAATTTGCCCCTTAGAGTCTATGCTGCCTGTGCTCTCAGCTGGCTGCATAAGATCCTACAGACACAATCAGGGGCAGAGATGCCACCCTGTGCCATAAGCCCATAAGCCTCCCAATGGGCCTTGTTTCTGTCACTTTAAGAAACTGGAAGGTGGTGGGAACCCTTTTAAACTGCAGCCATCAACATGGTGCCAGGCATCCGAGTCAGCTGATTTCATCATTCTAGTGATTTCCCCAGAGTTCCAGCCTAAAAAGGGAGATTTCAACACAAAGCAGCATTTATATTCATATCCAGTAATTGCTCAATCGCCCCACGATTCTCTCGCTGCCTGGAATTGGGGGGGGGAGATGTCGCAATCATTTAAATGTAATACCGTATGTATTACGCTACCACATCTTCTCTTTATGGTCGCTGCAACCATGGTGCACCCCAAGTTCCT
The DNA here is from genome assembly GCA_038501925.1 of Xenopus petersii. Taxonomy (NCBI): domain Eukaryota; kingdom Metazoa; phylum Chordata; class Amphibia; order Anura; family Pipidae; genus Xenopus; species Xenopus petersii. The sequence continues at coordinate 5,649,622 of CM076674.1, read as the reverse complement.
GGAAACGTCAGAAACTAATTCACTTAAAGGCATTTAAAGGAGAACTTAACTCTAAAAAGGAATGTGGTTAAAATGTCCTATTTTATATAGTGAACTTATTGCAGGAGGCTAAAGTTTCAGCTTGTCAATAGCAGCAATGATCCAGGACTTCAAACTTGTCACAGGGGGTCACCATCTTGGAAAGTGTCTGTGACACTCACATGCTCAGTGGGCTCTGATTGGCTGTTGAGAAGCTAAGCTTAGGGCTCATCACTAATTATCCAGCAGAAAATGAGCTTCCCTGGCTGTAATATAAGCTGATGCTACAGGTTTGCTGATTATTCAATTCTGATGCTAATTGCACTGGTTTCTGTGCTGCCATGTAGTAATTATGTGTATTAATTACTAATCAGCCTTATATTGTGACATTTCTATTCTATGTGTACTGTATATTGTGAGTGGCTCCCTAAGCTCAGTAAGTGACAGCAGCACAGAGCATGTGCAGTGAATCAGCAGAAAAGAAGATGGGGAGCTACTGGGGCATCTTTGGAGACACAGATCTTTACTGCTAAAGGGCTGTGGTTGCCTTGGGCTGGTACAGAAGCATCATGTACAACATTTCTACCTACTTCTTTAGTTCGGCTTTAGTTCTCCTTTAATGGGACCTGCAGAGCTCAGCTCAGTATAGGCTTTATTCTGCTACACTCTTGCTATTGGTCTTTCTTTCCAGAGGACAGACCCCACTACACAAAATCTCTGCTGGAAACCCTTTGATCTATACCCTGGCAGGCAAGGGGTTAAACTAGTATTAAGTGTTCCTGCCCCTTGTGACCCCTTTCCTGCGTGTCTGAATGAAGTGCAAGCGAGGAGCCACCTTCATGTTACCCTCTCTGCATACAGCGCTGCCCGGACACAGCTCTTTCCCTTTAAATGAGCCCCTGCAGATGCCATAATATCCTCCATGGTCTGTGATTGACAGTCTATTATTTAGGTTTAGTTCCCCTTTACTGTTGCAGTTATTACTTGCGTGTTATACTAACACTATATGTATAGAATTAAAGGGTTATATCAGTAGGGTATTTCCTCACTGATGGTGCAGTCGCTGTACAGCCCCCTCCGGCTGGGGATTTTTTTTTGGACCCAGAGTTATTTATATGTATTAGTGACAAGCTGTGCCTTTTAAATTGATGCTGAAGGACCCAGCGGGTGCCCGGAGAGACATTCAACTTCAGCCACCAATGTTCTTCCGCAGGTGGAGGGAGCAGGTGAGTCCATGGGTAATGTTAGATTTTCTGATATATTTGCCCCTTATACAGGGTATATAGCAGCAGAGAGATCTGGGAGGGTGGGGTATAAATATCAGCACAGTATCAGTGTTATATTTTATAATGTATAATAAATGCTCTGGTTATAAATATTCCCCTTCTCTTATTTCAAATGTTATTATCCAGTTAATTCAGCGCTCAGCCTTTGACCACTAGATGGCACTGTTTGATTAGAGTCTGTGCAGCAAGGCAATGCTTATGGCAGCTCCTTACTCATATGAATATTTATTTATTTACAAGGGTTACAGAGTACGATAGGATTAGAGGGCCCTACAAATTAGAGTTTACAAACTATAGGTTAGGGTACAATTAAGACATTAAGATTTTAGAAACAATTTTGTGATCCATGATACAGCAATGATTGATTAATTATGGTACATTGAATAAAAAGGTGGGTCTTTAAGGAGCGCTTGAAAGTTTGGAAAGAAGGAGAAAGTCTGACAGCTTGTGGCAGAGATTTCCAGAGAAAAGCAGAAGCCTGAGAGAAGTCTTGTAGGTGAGAATGGGCAGAAGTGATCAGAAGAGAAGTGAGGCGAAGATCAGAAGCAGAGCGTAGGTTTCGTGAAGGAGAGTATTTGGAGATTAGAGATGAAATATAGGGAGGGGTTTCATTATTAAGGGCCTTGAATGTGAGTGTAAGTAATTTGAATTTGATTCTAGAAGAGATTGGGAGCCAGTGAAGGGACATACATATGGGAGCAGCTGATGTTGAGCGGTGAGATAGATGAATGAGTCTAGCGGCCGCGTTTAGAACAGATTGGAGTTGTGAAAGGTGACTTGTTGGAATACCTGTGAGGAGTAAGTTGCAGTAATCAAGGCGGGAGATGATGAGAGACTGAATCAGTGTTTTAGTTGATTCTGAACTGAGATAGGGTCGTATTCGAGCAATGTTGCGCAGTTGAATATGGCAAGATTTTGCAAGTGTTTGAATGTTGGTGAAAAAGATAGATGAGAGTCTAAGATGACTCCTAGGCAGCCTGTGTGGTGGAATGAAAGGTGGTGTTGTTTACGGTGAGTGATATCTGAGGGACAGGGGAAGATCTTGGAGGAAATATGATGAGTTCTGTTTTAGAAAGGTTCAGTTTCAGGTGGAGCTGTGACATCCAGGAGGAGACAGCAGAGAGACAGTCTGTGACTTGGGAAAGGACAGAATTAGAAAGATCAGGAGTAGACAAGTAGAGTTGGGTGTCATCAGCATAAAGGTGATACTGAAGTCCAAATGACTGAATGAGTTTTCCTAGTGAAGTTGTATAGAGCGAGAACAGCAGGGGGCCAAGAACAGAGCCTTGCGGAACTCCAACAGAGAGTGGGAAAGTAGTAGAAGTAGAGTTAGAGAAGGAAACTTTAAAGGAGCAGTCAGAGAGATAAGATGTAAACCATGAAAGAGCAGTGAATGCAGCTGAGTATAGAATGTCTGGGAGGAGTGTGTGGTCAACTGTGTCTGCAGAGAGATCTAGAAGGATTAGTATGGAATAGTTTAGACTTTGCCAGTAGAAGATCATTGGTTACTTTGGTGAGTGCTGATACTGTTGATAATTGTTCAAAGGCGTTAAAGTTTCTGTACGTGTGGGTAGAGAGAGATGGTTGTGATAGTGCAGGTGAAAGTGTTATCTGAAAGGAGAGTAGGTGATGGTAGATAGGGGGTAAGGAGAGTTAGTAAAGTTGGATGGGCGGCATGAGGGGCAGAATATAAGATCCAGAGCAAGACCCTCGATGTGGGTAGGTGAGTCGGTCACTGAGAGAGACCAAATGAAGCTGTTCAGAGAGAGGAGTTTAGAGGTGGCAGGAGAAGCAGAGTTGTCAGTGGGGATGTTGAAGTCCCCTAAAATGAGAGCAGGTGTCTCGCTGGAGAGAAAGTATGGAAGCCAAGCAGCAGAGTCATCCAAGAAAGAAGAGTAGGGACCAGGGGGGCGATATATGACAGCAACACGCAGAGAGATTGGCGAAAACAAACGTATGCTGTGGACTTCAAAAGGAGTGAAGGAGAGAGAGGACCTACATTTGGGGGAGAGAAGAAATCCTACCCCACCGCCATGATGGCTCTCCGGTCTAGGTGAGAAGCCTCCATAGCAGAGGCAGCAGGTGAAGCCATGTCTGTGGGAGAGAGTCAAGTTTCAGTGACAGCCAGAGGGTGAAGGGATTTGGATATAAAGAGATCATGGACTGCTGTGAGTTTATTGCAGATTGACCGTGCGTTCCAGAGGCACATGAGAGAGGCAGAGAGGGTGATGACTTTATGTGAATAAAGGAGGATTAGAAGTGAGCAACATTTTAGAGACTGGAAACATTGACAAATGCCTGAGATTGGGAATAGGGGAGGAATGAGTGGGACCAGGGTTTGGGGAGATGTCCCCAGCTGCAAGTAACAGTAATAAGGAAAGTGAGACAAGGGGTGACCTAGAGGAGAGAGAGAAAAAGAAAGCAATCAAATTAAATATAGTTAAATGGTATAATTCATCTTATCTTGTTTATAGACGTAATGATGAGTAGTGATGTAGTCTTGATGAGATCTCCAATGTTTGCTGCGAGATTCCAGTCCAACTCTGATCCAACTCTGTCTTAAACTTTCTGTACTTTAAAGGTTAATTAAACCTTAAAAATTAGTGAATATAAAACTGATGAGGGGGCTATTCTAAGAAATTTTGTAATTTACATTCATTATTTATTTGGTTTTTATTCCAAGATATCAAGGAATACATGTACTGTTAATATGAATGAGTTTTGTTACAACAGCGCCACCTGCTGGTCAGTTTCCCACCAGTCTGACCAGCAAGTAGTCAAGGAAGTTGTCAGGAGAAAGAAAGAGGCTGATGTTCTTCTGCTTAGGAAAGATGTGAGAAAGGTTTCTAATTTTATTCCTAAGCAGAAGAACATCAGCCTCTTTCTTTCTCCTGACAACTTCCTTGACTACTTGCTGGTCAGACTGGTGGGAAACTGACCAGCAGGTGGCGCTGTTGTAACAAAACTCATTCATAGTAACAGTACATGTATTCCTTGATATCTTGGAATTAAAACAAAATAAATAATGAATGTACATTACAAAAGTGCTTAGAATAGCCCCCTCATCAATTTTACATTCATTTATTTTAAAGGTTTACTTATCCTTTAACTTGCTGGACTTTAAGTTGTTAAATGTGCCAAGCTCATCCCTGTCATGCTTCCCCTGGAGTGAATGTCCTGATAAACATAAATATGCAGATAAATAATTCTCATTACACAGAACATGTCAAGGTTTAACTTAAAAGTGAACTATCCTGTCACGGCCGGCACCCAATACCAGAACAGGTGCCAAGTACTCAGTCCCTGTCCCAGTGAGCTTACAATCTAAGGTCCCTATCATATTCCCATCAGTCCCAGTGAGCTTACAATCTAAGGTTCCTATTACATTCCCCTTAGTCCCTGTCCCAGTGAGCTTACAATCTAAGGTTCCTATTACATTCCCCTCAGTCCCTGTCCCAGTGAGCTTACAATCTAAGGTCCCTATCATATTCACATCAGTCCCTGCCCCAGTGAGTTTACAATCTAAGGTCCCTATCACATTCCCATCAGACCCTGCCCCATTGAGCTTACAATCTAAGGTCCCTATCACATTCCCATCAGTTCCTGCCCCAGTGGAGCTTACAATCTAAGGTCCTTATCATATTCACATCAGTCCCTGCCCCAGTGAGTTTACAATCTAAGGTCCCTATCACATTCCCATCAGTCCCTGCCCCAGTGAGCTTACAATCTAAGGTCCCTATCACATTCCCATCAGACCCTGCCCCATTGAGCTTACAATCTAAGGTCCCTATCACATTCCCATCAAATAGGGCCAGTTTTATCAGGAGCCAATTACCCTGCCTTTATGTATGTGGGAGCAAATCGCAGAAGTCACGTGGGGGGGGGAATGAATGAGTGACAGGAGGGGATGAGCATGAGTGACATGTCAGAGAGCTGTCAGTAACCTGTGGGCTGTTAGCGGATGAGATAAGGATTGAGTGTCAGTACCAGTGTGAGGCAGCAGGAGGCAGTAGTGAGTCAAGTCCCAGGCGGATATAAAGAGCCGCTCTAACCAGGGACGTCATTGCTGCTGCTGATACAGCCGGAGCCTGTGATTGGCCACTAGCTGGCGCTGTTGCACTACTGTCTATGGGCGGCGTGAGAAGCAACAGAGCGGCTCGTTGTTATCAATAAAGTCAGCGACCCGCGCTCCCTCGGCCAGAGCTTATTTGCTGTCAGTGTAAGTACAAGTCCCGTATCAGCAGAGCCGCAGGTGGGAGAGACAAGTGGTACAGACAATACCATGTGCTACTTTTATCTCTGTTGTCCCGGGGGAGGGGCTAGAGGCGGTGCTGAGGCGACTGATGTTCTCCTGTAATTCCCTCACTCGGACTCCAGGAGTCGCTGCTGAGCTGCCGGAGAAGCCTGTGATTGTTAGTGGAGCATTAGGTGCCGCCCCCTCACGCCGATCACGCTCGCCCCTCCTCCCCTTTCATTTGCCAGACTCCGCCCTCCCTCCCGCCTGACCCATCCCCCTCCCTTCGGTACGTCTCAGTTCAGTCTCCTCCAGTCGTTGCGATCGGCCCTACATGGAGCCCCCCGGAGTCCTGCGCTGCCCCTGATCCACAGCTGCGGCCCCCCTGCCTCTCTCACTGGATTCTATGGTCTCCTCCCCCCGCACCATGCAGCCCCCCCCGAGAAAGGTGAGACTTGGGGCATCAGTGGGGCCTAATGTTGGGGGGTCACAAGGGGGATCTCGGGTCTGTCTGTTCCCTGTGTGTCTCTCTGTGACTTCCCTTCATTATCTGTCTTGTCTGTCCATATGTACTGATTGTGTGTCTGTATATCTATATGTGTGTGTCTATATATATATATATCTATCTGTGTGTGTGTCCTACATTTATATACATCAGCCTCTCTGTATTTATATTCATAGTGTCCACTTGTGTATCATATAGAGGTATCTGTGCCTGTGTGTCCATATATATATATTAGTATACATCAGTATATATATATAAGTATATATCAGTATATATATATATATATATATATATCAGTATATATCAATATATATCAGTATACATATCAGTATATATCAGTATAGGTGTGTCTGTCCATATGTACGTCCGGGCCTTTCCCCTATGTATATCAATCTCTGCATTCACCTTCTTGCTTGTCGTGTAGATCAGCACGTGCATAGTCTCACGTATATAAGTGCAAGCTTCTGCGCCCAGGTACCAACACCGTGTGTGTATATTTCTATCAGGTGTCTATTGACTCTGTGCTTATAGTCAGTGATACACAAGCCTGTACCAGTGGTAATAAATCTGGGGCCCTCCGTCTGTTTATCAGGCACCTTGCAGACGGCCGTTGAAGAATGTTGGGGGGGATTCTGGGATTTGTAGTTCACAGCTTGTGGTATCCTGGCTACCGCTGTCTGGCTATCCACTAAATAGATTTATACAGGACAGACAGGTGCCTGATATGTATATAATACACAAAAGCCATGAATAGCTTGTAAATGATATCCTTATAAACGGTGAGTTCTGATGTCATCAGTTATAAACGGTGAGTTCTGATGTCATTTCTGTCACATGATTCACTGAAACTTGTGTATTATAATAAATAAAGTAGCCCCAGTACAAGTAAAATATGAGGATATTAGAATAATAATGACCTGTATAAAAACGCTCTGCCTACGGCCTTGTACTTTTATATGGTCATGAAACTCCTCGGTAACTTATAATATCCTTATATTTTACAAGAGGGGGTACTTTATTCACTATATAATACTCAAAAACCCTGAATATCCCCCTTATAAACGGCGGCTAGTGATGTCATCAGTTATAAACGGTGAGTAGTGATGTCATTTTTGGCACATGACTCCTAAAACTTGTGTATTATAATAAATAAAGTACCCCCTGTTGGAAAATATGAGGATATTATTAGTCACCTTGCAGTTCCATGACCTGTAGAAAAGCACTCGGTCATTGAACTCCTTGATGACTTATAATATTCTTATAATTTACAATAGGGGGCACTTTATAATATTGTGTGTCACATACATATAGTGTGTGTGTGTGTGGTTGTCCCTTTGCTGCAGGGAGCCAGAGTGCATGACTGTGTGCACCAGTATGGATCCATACAGTGATAACTGACAGTGCACGTTGGATGCTGCTGCTGTTGGGCCACAGTGTGGGCTTGTGACATGTGCCGCTGACTCTGCACATCCAGTAATAATCATCATCATTGGTGCATTTCTACATGATTTGTCGTCCTGCTGCTTCACCATCACCCCCTGCAGCCGCATCTTGATTGGGACATATAAAGGGCTCAGTGTGGGGGTCGCTGCCGGGCCAGTGATATGAGCGGTGTGGCTAGCACCCTCAGGCTGGTTATTTCACTAATTGGGATATTACATAAATGCTTATTAGCTGGCATGTAGCGATGCAGGTCCTTGGCTCGCTCTCCCGATTCCTGCTGCTGCATTTTAATTTTGCAGCCTACGGGTTACTAGAACTCCGGGAGGTTCACGCACAGAATCCACTGCTCCCTGATTGGTTGGCTCACTCAGGGTGCAGCTGGATGTGCCCAACACTGAACTGTGGGGCTTTGGCATTCATATATTCCTAATCCGCTTCTATCCCTTTCATGCTAGACTCATCTTATCTCCTGCCATATTTGCTGGTCATGTTTCCCCTTTTATGGATTTTAAAAGTTTACTGGTTTTGTTTTTGTTTTGCCTCAACCTGAGCTCATAGCTCTTTCTCGCTCCTCACTGAACCAAACCTGTCCTGCCTGCAAAGCTGTAAATGTCAACAAGCCTTTCCAATAAAGGGTAACATTCCCCTCCATGTGTCCTCTGAGACAGCCCTAACCCCTGAGGGTATTACTAGAATTCCTGCCGTAAAGCAAGATGGCACTGCTGATAGAGTCCTGCAGCGGTACCCACGGGTTACCCGCAAAAACCTGCGGTACCCTGCAGTTTGCGGGTATAGACATGGGTCGGCAGTTTTGAGGGTCACGGGTCAGGCCGCGGGTCTTCTCAATAGTGATTTTTACTGCTTTTTCTGATAATGCCTACTTCCGATGATGTCACTTCCGGTTTACAATGGCAGCACTTCCTGATTCTTGATGGTCAGCCGGTCCGGGTTGCGGATAAGGTACTTGCGGGTTGGATCAGGTAGTGGGTAAGATTGCGGGTTGGATCAGGTAGCGCGTAAGATTGCGGGTTGGATCAAGTAGCGGGTAAGATTGCGGGTTGGATCAGGTAGCGGGTAAGATTGCGGGTTGGATCAGGTAGCGGGTAAGATTGCGGGTTGGATCAGGTAGCGGGTAAGATTGCGGGTTGGATCAAGTAGCGGGTAAGATTGCGGGTTGGATCAAGTAGCGGGTAAGATTGCGGGTTGGATCAGGTAGCGGGTAAGATTGCGGGTCCCGGTTGCGGATTGCAGGTTGCGGGTACGGTTCCAAAAAAATGGACCCATGCAGGACTCTAACTGCTGTTATATTCTGCAGTGCTTTAAAGAGATCATTCATCATTCATATCAGTCCCTGACCCAGTGGAGCTTACAATCTAAGGTCCCTGGGTGCATGCCTGGCATTGGTGTTACCCATGTATGCTAGTTGTTGTGGTGCAAGAAGGTGCTAGGTGCCATAGGCTTAAGGTGCCTATTTTCTGTGGCCGCAGATATGTGCCGTGGCTAAGCTTATGTGCCCGTCATTGCATGTGGCATTGGCTCAGACATGTACCAATAGGGAGTTGTGTCTTTCAGATACAGTTAATACCGAGCCCTCCTATTGCTATAGTGCAAATAATACTATTATTGTTTAGTAAATCTGTTAAAGGGCCAGCACAGAGCTGAGAGAGTTCAAGAAGACGTTTGTCCTTCCAGGCATCTGTTGTGGGAATGTAGCAATACTGTGTGAGCTCGGCTGGCACCAGAGATGGGCACTGATCTCTGCAACTATATTTTTGCTTTCGGCAGAATGCACAACAGATGCATGGTGCATATTTTCCCTTTAAAGGAATAAAGGTCCCAGTTTCCTGGAATTGACCCCCATTTATCTGTCAAGTGCCGGAGATTGGGGCGGGGGGGGGGGCTTGTGCTGCTCAAAACAGGGTCCTAGGGTTGTTTTGTGTAGAGCTAGTTCTTTGGAGGTCATGGAGGATTT